>OX579642.1:1550563-1607147 GCA_951230915.1 Antitrichia curtipendula | reverse complement strand
TGCTCATGATTCTAGGCCCATATAATAACAACCGTGTAGTAAGGAGAACTTTGTTAGTAAAAATTTACTAGACTAGTATGTGTTAAAAGTGGATTAAAAAACCCGACCTCAAGTACTCACTTGTGTACTGGTGGTGTATGTCTATGTGTGTATAGATTTCATTCCGTTGTCCAGAGGAGTATTTGATTGAAGTGAAGGGAACTACAGGAAAAATCTTAGGGCACGACACTATTACTTCACTTACGTTTATCACCAACCAACGCCATTTTGGACCTTTTGGTGGCCATGCAGGGAAAGCCTTTGAGAGCTCTTTAGGTAGAGAGGTGACTGGGTTTTTTGGCAAATGTAGTTCTCATCTTGATCAAATTGGGGTCATCACAGGGTCACTTGGGCATCTTGATTCTGTAGTAGTCCAAGGTCCTTGGGGAGGTGATCATGGTTCTCAATTTTGCAGTGGAAGAGGGGATCTCTCAGAAATCTATGTCACGTTTACAAAAGCTCACATTGTGGCATTGCAAGCCACCTATTGTTTTGGCAAAGAAACAACCAACTTTAAGAGTGATTGTTGGGGTGTCAAGAATCTAGCTCAAACAGAGAAGGTAATGTTATATGAATCAAAGTTTAGAAAAATGTTCATGTGCAAGATCATTATAAACCAGAATTTGCTTAATTTTCATATGAAAAACAATATCATTTCCATGTCTAAAAAAACCAAGGTTCATTTTCATATTGGAATCAAGTTATCATAGATTTCTTGGAATACATTAGAAAAACTTTAGTAACTTCTCAATTGAAAATCAATATCATAGAAGATTGATTCTGAATTTTTTTTATGGATGCCTGTCACAGGTGACTTTAAATTTTCCTGACGAGTTCCTTATCCAACTCAAGGGAACAATGAATACTGTAAATGGGACTAAGGTGGTGTCATCATTGACCTTCATTACAAACCAAAGAATTTGTGGTCCCTATGGTTCGACATCTGGAAGAGCCTTTGAGAGTACACCTAGTAAAGTACTGGGCTTCTATGGACGCTTTGAATCCATTCTTCACCAAATTGGAGTCATCACTGAGATTTCTTCTGGAATTCAATTTCAGAAGCCATTTGGGAAGACAACTGTCATTGATAGTTTCGATTGGAATGAAGTTCACAGGGAGAGTGCTAGATATAGCACACAAGATAATGTTGATTTCATCACTACACAAGGGCCTTGGGGAGGGCAAGGAGGCGCTCCCTTTTACGATGGTAGAGGTGACATTTTTGAAATTGCCATCGCTCATACGGAGAGCCAAATTCTGTCATTCCAAGCTAGTTATGAGCAAGGAGGTGTTGAGTTTCAAGCTGACAATCATGCAGGGAAACCTAGCGCTATAGCAACGGTAACTCTCATTATTTTCAATTTGTCTTTCAATTTATGTGCAATTGTGCATATTGGTATTCTAATTACATGTGGTGACAAGCTTAATCTAAAAATTGGACGATTTTTTGTAGGTCAAATTGGATTTTCCAAAGGAATACTTGGTCCAAGTTCAAGGAACGATGAAGATTGTTCACCAAGAAAATGTCATTAGCTCATTGACTATCATTACCAACAAGATGACTTATGGACCCTATGGATCTGAATCTGGAAGAAGATTTGAAACTTCACCTGAAGGAATTGTAGTAGGATTTTATGGGCGAGCTTCTCCAACTTCACTAAATCAAATTGATTGCATAATAAAGATGCCAAATTCACCTGACAACAAGCCAAGTTATGATACCAAATACCTAGTGAACTCAAATGTTTTGGTTATTTTGCAAGGGCCTTGGGGAGGTTTGAGTGGCAAAGAATTTTACGATGGAAGGGGCGACATTGTGGATTTGAACATCAGTTACAACAAAAGTCTGATCACCTCAATTCAAGTCGGCTATGAGCAAGGAGGCACAAATTTTCAAGCACCTCTACACGGTAGAAAAGGTGCTCAACATGTCAAGGTGTGCAAACCCTCAATCCATTCATTCATTACCTTAGCATTTGTTAATGATACAATAAGTCATAGCCTTGTTTAGGGTTAGGTCTAAGGTTAGATATAACTATATTCAATGCACTATATATAATAATATAACTTATCAAAGATTAATTAGAAATTCTTGTTTGAAATTCCAAGTAATTGGCTACATTGAAGGCTTCAAATCATTTGCTGCATTATTTACAACCATACATATTAATCATCTTTTGATTTTACCCTCTAAAAATTTAAAGGAAATAATAAGTATTAATAGAAAAACAATTTTAAACCTCTTCAAGCATCATGCACTTAAAAATTAAACTTTCCATAATCATTTAGGAAAATTTCATATGGAAACTAAAAAATATATGACATAAGGGTCTTAATTAAAACAAACAATTCTTTTGACAACTTAAAACTATTTATACAAATAAAAATATTATCTGTCAATTATAAATTTTACTCTCAATAATACGACCTAATATAAAAGATTCATTGCAACTCTACAGATTAAGTTAGATTCAAAAGAAGAGCAAGTCCTTCAATTAAAAGGGACAAGTGGAATGGTTGAAGGAGCTCCAACAATCACATCCCTCACCATGGTTACCAATAAAACCACATACGGCCCATATGGTGGAGTTCGAGGTAAAAGATTTCAAAGCTCCCCACAAGGAAAGGTGGTTGGACTCTTCGGCCACTCGAGTAGAATCCACCACCAAATTGGAGTCATCACAATCATTTATGCACCACCAAGCAATGAATATTGTAACCACTGTACAATGCCATATCTATACTACTGTGGTTGTACTGACATCAACCTACCTCTACCAAAATCACTGATCCATGGACATTCAAATCCAAAGCATCAACAATTAAACACCTCCAACAACTTTGTTGATAGAGATTTTTCATGGGCCACACAAACGCATCCGAGCAATAAACAAGATGACAACGTCTCAAAATTAACGGCGCCAGGCGCATCAAGCCCAAAACTGGATGGAATCTCAAAAAACACTATTACGGTACACGCCCCTTGCAATCTCAAGGACACACACTTTGTTGTATGCAATCACATTATTGATCCCTCAAATATGCGAGTCTAATGGTCTTGACATTTTTATAGCCAAAATTCTTGAGCCAAAAACTTGACAAATAGACCTAATAGCCAAGCCCTAGGCATGGAGATATCCCTTGATGTGATGATGTGGACAAAATGCAGGGCCAAGAGGAGGAACCCAAAACATCCCCCGCACCAACGGAGGGTGGTCCATCCACTCCGGTGGACCACTCTCCAACGAGAGATGCAAACATTGATGTCGGAAAAAAGGACGGTTTGGACTCCGAGGACTTCCCAATCCACAAAGCAATACAACCAACGCATAAGCCCGATGAGGATGTCTCCAAGGGGTCCCCACTAGGCGCAATAAACCCGGGACGGGGTAGAGGAGCACCAAGAATTTCCACGGTACATTCCCCTTGTAAGCTTGTGGATACACATTTTTATTCTTAAAGTTGTTAGGTGGTTAGATTTTCATCCCCTTGCATGTGAGGGCGTGGCCTTGACTATGATGGAGTGGTAGTGTTGGACCATGGTTGGCACCAAATTGGGTGGGTGGCTGTTTTGATAGTGTTGGGGTTGTTTGGGTGTGGAGCCTCATATTTGAGTTTGGGCTAATTGAATTTTGATGTTTTTGGATTGGTTTGTAGGAAGTGGATTCTTTAGTTGGTGGTTTCATCACTGGCGGTGGCTCATTTTTAAGTGGCTTTGGTGGTGGGAAGTTGGTAAGCCATGATGACAATGTCTGCCTAGTTGAAGGCCCGTGGGGATCAAAAGAAGAGACCACCTTCTATGATGGAAACGGTGACATCCTTGAAATTGAGGTTGCTTTTAACAAGCTATACATCTTGCGTATCCAAACCACTTACATTTTGAATGGAATGACCTTCAAGCAAGCTCCGCAAGGTGGCACCAGTGGCGATGTGAGCAAGGTTAGTAACTTGTGGGAGACACCTTTCTTGTGGTTTTCATGATCTTGTTGTATGGTAAGTAGCGTGGTGGGTGTTTTGGAGGATAAATTTTGGTTTTGATTTGTTGCTCAAGACACCATGCGCGGTGCTTGGTTCATACGTATGCAATGGTGGTTGATGATTGTCCATCATTGTGGTGGAATTGCACCGTGAATGGATTGTCAACATAGGAGTAGTTATAGCCAAGGTGTGATTTTAGATGGATTGACATATTGTTCCTTGGAGATGCATTGCTCAATACATACGTGTGGTGGATCAATGCATTGTGTAGATCTCTCTTCAATACCCCGACGAATATGTGGTGCAAGTGAGGGGAACCACCCGGGAGGTGCCATCTTTGGGTGCGGTGGTTTCATCCCTCACGTTTGTTACCAACAAGAAGACATATGGACCTTACGGACCCGCAACTGGAGGCACAAGTTTTGAAACGGCTCGACATGGAAAAGTGAGTGGCTTCTATGGTAGAGCAACATCATGCGTGCATAGCATTGGAGTTGTTAGTGCCAAGGTGGAAGATGTTCCAGACACGGAAACTATCATTGTACAAGAGGCTTGGGGTGGTCAAGGTGGACAATCCTTCTATGAAGGAAGCGGTGATGTGATTGAAGTGCTTGTGTCCTACAACACTCTCCATGTTGTTTCTTTCCAAACAACTTATAGCCGTGGGGGGAAGACCTTCAAAGCAGAGCAACACGGCAACCAAAATGGCATTGGAACAAAACAAACCAAGGTGAGAGAAAGTACTAGTAGCCCTCCTCCTCTTGCATGTACCGCTAGTACAAGTTGTAGATGTGGGTCAATGACGGTTTTCAATTGTAACGGGGGTTTGAACCTTTGGATGTGGTGTCTACGCTTGAAGAATGAATGTTCAAATGCATGTGGTGAATGAAGTGGGTGCAATGTGTTTGGTAGATCTCTTTGAAGTATCCGGAGGAATACTTGGTGCAAGTCAAGGGTAGTAGCCACCACATCAACGGGCTTACCATCATAGAAAGCCTTGAGTTCATCACCAACAAACAAAGCTATGGACCTTATGGTGCATTGAAGCCCCAAGGCCAACTTAGATCTACCCCCAAGAACGGCAAAATTGTTGGCTTTTTTGGAAAGGCAAGTCATTTTGTGGATCAACTTGGCGTGGTCATCAGCTTTCCGTCGCAAAGAGATGACTTGTTGATAGTGCAAGGATCTTGGGGAGGTCCGGGAGGGAAGCCTTTTAGCGACGGGAGAGGTGAGATTGTTGAACTCTTTGTGAAGTACAACAAGAAGCAAATCATCTCGCTCCATATAACGTATGGGCAAGGGGACACTCGATACAAGTCCCAACCGCACGGTGGACTTGACGGCGGTGAAACTAAACAGGTCCAACTTCCAAGCCCTTAGACTTTCATGATGCGGTTTTGATGGTTGCAAGGGAGGTCCAAAGGAATGCCACGGTTTGTAATTGAAATGTAAAGTGCGTGGCTCCTACATGAGGTTGAACTTACGCATCAAACTTGGTGGGAATGTGTGTGCAGATTTCTTTTGAAGATGGTGAGTACTTGGTTCAAGTGAAGGGAACCACGGGAAACATAGTCCCGGGTGGGACAATGGTGACATCCCTCACCTTCATCACCAACAAACAAACGCATGGACCGTTTGGCCCGACTACCGGCGGTGCATTTGAAACCAAGGCACATGGAAAGGTTGTTGGCTTATTTGGAAGGTCAGGGAGTTTCTTGGATTCAATTGGTTTCATCACCGAGTTGCATCCGGGCAAGGCCTTACCGGCAACAACAAAGTTGGGTCCATGGGGCGGTCAAGGAGGGCGTGGGTTCTATGGTGGCCAAGGTGACATTGTGCGGATTGTGGTGTACCACAACCAAAGCCAAATCAATGGAATTCAAACCACATATGAGCAAGGTGGAGTTACTTTTGAACCAGTGATGTTTGGTAGTACCAACGGCGATACATCCAAGGTACTAATCACAACCATTTACTTGTTCTTCAATCAATAAAACATGCACTAGAGTTGGAGAATATGCATATTCATAGATCTAAAGTTCAAGATATTTTCAAGTAATAAAATATCATTTGTTTGATGATAGTTTAAAATCAACATCTTAAATAGTTATTTTGTTTATGGCTAGCAATTTTCTATATTTTATTTAATGTTGAGACAATTATATTAAGATTCATTAATTGAACGAAAAGACCTTCTGACTTTGTAGTGACTTGGATGCAGATAACCTTGGATTTTCCAAATGAATATTTGGCTCAAGTGAAGGGAACCACAAATCGTGACTCACACCAAGTAATTACTTCCTTGACATTCATCACCAACAAACACACCTATGGTCCTTTTGGAAATCATAAGGGCTCAAACTTTGGAAGTCCTGCACATCGATTGGTGACTGGATTCTTTGGCATGGCAAATTATTCTTTACACCAATTTGGAGTCTTTGCCACTACCAATTCAGAAGTGACCAATAACTACTTGCATATTCACCATCATGATTGGAGGAATCCTTGGGGAGCGTTTATCAAGAGAGAGGTGTCTGCTGTAGGAAAATTCCTTGAAGAAGAGTTTGGGAAATTGCCTTCTGTGAGCTCCGAATTTATCACTTGGAACTCGTAGAACTATTTTTTTGGAAATTTGCAATTTAAAGTTAAAAAAATATACAAAAAACCATAAAAAGAGTGTAGAACCCAAATAGGATTGTAACATACCCATTATAGTATTTGGTCTAGATTTGTGTTTAGACTTAGAATCCCACCAAACCTAGCCCAAAAATAGATAGAAAGATATGAATCGGTTAGATTTGGAGGGTTTGAGTCACATAGCCCCAAAAGGGCTAAATTCCACCATGAATGTAGCAATTCATGGCTAAGTCGGTCCAAAGGATCCACAACGAGGCCACTAGGTTGGGTCCTAGAGTTAGGTTTAGAATTCCCCAAACCCCGATTGTTAGCATGCAGGAGCCACTGACGTAAGACCGGGCCCGTGGAGGAATCTACAGCCCAAGGATGGTGTCCTAGGGTAAATCCCATGCCAAGAGTCCAACGACAAAATTGATTCGCCAAGATTCCTCTATTTGCAAAAGATTCCCGCACCATCGCCAGTTTAAGGAGATGACTAGATTCATCTTCACTGACCGATTGTGCCAGGTACGGAAACGCACATGCACATCTTTCATGTGACTTCCTGAGAGGTCATGTGAAAAATCCTGTCATCTTCTGACTTGCAGAAGAACCTCTTGCGGGTGGTCAACCCTGTAACCTCCAACGGGAATTTTATGGAAATTACCCAGGTTGCCAGAAAATCTCACTAAAAATTAGACTAGCTTGTTTTATGTTAATAATGCGCTCCGTGAAGTTTCATGACGTTCCGATAGCAGAAAGTACCCGAACTGGCGAGATTCCTCGGGAATTAATCATGTGGCGGGGTCCCCGCCGCGTTGACCGGCATCCCGGGACCATACAATGGCGAAACAAAGTCAACCAAGAGTCTTTTCCGACTCCCTCACATCTACCGGAGACCCTAGGCTATTCACATTTCTCAAAATAGGAGACCCCCAAGATCTAGGATTTTACCACGTTTTGGTTTTTAAACTAAATTAGCCTACGATGGTTTTTTGGCCTCGGTATGGAGGGTATAGTGGTCTTGGACTAAACACGGCGCTCTGGAGCCAATGGCGCAATCCGTTTGACGATTGGAGTTAATCTCCAAAAGTTAGGAGGTTGGTCCAGCGTAGATAGGTAAAAGTAAGTTTTTAGGGATTAGAATGAAAATCTTTGAAGATGAGGATGAAAATCCAAGTTGATAAGGTTACTTTAGAACTCTTGAGGGAGGGGTGGGCCCTTGGAAACCTATTTAAGGTCCCCATTTTTCTCTCAAGAACACCCCCAATTCTTATTTTGGGTCCGTGGGTCCAACTTATGTTGGGATTTTGGCGTTTTAGCCAAGAAACCTCTACGGTGTTTTTGGAGCACTTTTTGCTCCTTTTGTTGTTATATTTCAAGCTTTGAAGGTCCTTGAGGGTCCTTCTACCTTGCCTTGTACACGTTTGGTGTGTGTTTGTGTATACTCTTGTTGTTATTCGGAAGTCTTCCAATCTTTGGTGTATCCTTGTGAGCTAATTTGTGTGTTGAAGTCTCTTTGGTGTCTTGTACTAACCCTAAAGCAACCCCCCACTGTACCTTGGCGATGCCGCTTTGGGGGGCCTTTAGTGTGTGAACTTTGTGTTTTCCACGTTGTCCTAACTTGTATGTTCTTTTAAGTATATTTTTTTACCCTCTCCTAACGTTTCTCTCATTGACTGGACCCCCCTTTGGGACGGCAAAGCTTTGACCTTGCGAGGTGTATTTTCTAAGTGTTTTTTGCCCCACCTTCTTCTAACTTCTCTCGTGTTGGGTAGACCCCCCCTCGGAACGGCGAAGCTTCAAACTAATAACAAACATCAAGTCCTATAGTTTGTGTTAAAATGGTCCGGACGGCAAAGCTTTGAGCCTCGGATTGGTACAAAGTCCTAAAATTGGTGTTAAACCCAACCCCACGGCGAAGCTTTGAACCTCCTCAGGCCTTAGTTCCAAAGTCTAGTTTCCAAGACCTTTTTGGAAATGTCCAGAGTTTAGCTTCCAAGATATTTAGTGTTGTCAAGTTCCAAGTCACCCAAGTGTTTTAATCTTTCCTTAGTGTAGTAGAAGTCCAAATTCCTTTAGTTAGCAAAAATTCCGTTTTCTTGGTTAGCAAAAAATCCCGTTCCCTTAGTCTAGCAAAAACCAGTCCCTTAGTTAGCCCATGGCAACAAAAATCCAGTTTTCCGTTAGAAGCCAAAAATCCAGAACCAGACCCCCGTTCAGTCACAAGGGCGGGGTTCAATCACCGGGATTGGAAGTCCAGTCACAGGGGTCGGTCCAGTCACCAGGGTTGGAAGTTCAGTCGCCGGGGTTGGAAGTCCAGTCATAGGGCAGGTTCAGTCACCGGGGAACTGGGTTGCCGATCTAGTCCAGGGAGCTGGGAGTTGGGTTGCCAGTCTGGTCCAGGGAGTTGGGGAGTTGGGTTGTTGAGCTAGTCCAAGGAGCTTGGGGAGTCGGGGCCCTTGTGTTGGTATCTTGATTTGGTCCAGGTAGATAAGTCTAAAAACTAGGGGTCAAGCTTAATTGGAAAGAAACTTGATTGCAAGAAAACAAAGGAAGGGGGGAGAAGAGAAGCCGCACGTCCGAGTATATTAAAAAAAACCTGCATACCAAAATACTCACATACTACCTTTGTCTCTTCACACCAATTTGAACTAGCAAAAATGGAGGAGGATTAGAGAAAAATAGGATGAAATAGGAGAGGTGGTGAGAGAGACGATAAATAGTAACCTAGGGTTGGCTAAGTAGGCGTTAGGAGGAAAATCTCGAGGATTCGTAGTGACCATTAAAAGGGGGATTAGGATGACACCAAGATAAAATGGTGTAAGAGAATAGGAGGGGCATTAAAACCTCCTTGGAGTTTGAATCTATAGTTGTAAGACACCCATCAAAGCTTAGGTGGAATAGTATTAGTGTAGAAGAACAAAAAAGGGGAGAAAGAAAAGGAAGGAAGAACGGAAAGAAGACAATTAGATCGCGTGAGTACACTAGTCTTCCCAAATTAAGCGGTGAGCTTGGGAAAAAGTCAACCTCGACCAAAGGACCACCATGGAGCGCGGGGAGGCGTACGAAGACGAACTGATTTCCAACACCGGAAGTGAAGAGGTGAGTTTTTGACTTTATCCTTGGTGTTTCTCCTAACTAGCGTTGATTTCCTTAATTAGCCGTTGTGCGGAAGTAGCAAGTCGTGATTAGTATAGGCAGGTGTTAAATTTCAAAGTGCTAGAGAAGGAATTTAGGTTAGAAGAAGATCTTAGAGTTAAATTTAGGAGTAAAAATTTAGAGTTAAATTTAGGAGTAAAAATTTAGAGTTAAACCTAGGGGTAAAAATTTAGAGTTAAATTTAGGAGTAAAAATTTAGGAGTAAAAATTTAGAGTTAAACCTAGGGATAAAAAGATTAGAATTAAATCTAGGAGTAAAAATTTAGAGTTAAAAACATAGAGCTAACTTAGGAGTAAAAACCCGAGGTTAAAAGTCAACCCATAGAATAAAATTGGAAATAAAAGTTAGAGTTAGCACTTGGAAGTCAAAATTTAGGGCTACATTTAGAAGTTGGAAATTAGAATAAAACCTAGGCTTAGGGTTAGCCCGTAGAGTTAAAACTTCCGAGAGAAGCGACAACCCTCAAAAGATAGTCTTGGAGGTTCACGGAAGGAACGTGAGGGATCTCCTTTCACGTAATTAGGGACGTTAGAAATGACGCCAACTACCCAGCCAACCCTAGACATAGGATAGATGGTTAGGGAGTTAGGAATTACCATCACCTTTGATCATCCAGTTAGCTTGTTAGTTACCCATGCATTTCTAGTAGTTTCGTTGCCATCCACGACACTTCGAAAACGTTAGCAAAAAAGATCCATTGCTTGGAAGGCACAGTGGACCGTGCTCACAACACCCCCATATATTCAAAAAGTGGATAAAGGCATAGAACCTGGTCGGTGTTTACCTGATTACCAAGGGTGGGTAATCTTGCGCCCACACCCTCTATTGGCCACAGCCAATATGGGGAGTCTAGCAAGTTTCATCTAAAGTTGTCGCTTTCTAGAACTTTGAAGCCATTAAACCTTTTATCAAACTTGAAGACCATTAATGCTTGAGTTTGTATAATTTTATTATATAGGAACATTCATCTTTTTGAAGAGTTTGCAAATAATTATGCATTCTAACCGTATAGATTTTTTGCTATCATAGTGTGCAATATAGAATACTACACTTGTAATAGTGTTTATAGTTATAGTTGTAACCTAGATTTTTTTGATTGGTTTAGAATATTACCTAGTTTTGAGTCTTTTATAGAAAAATTTGATATTTGTCAATGTTTGATTATAAGTTCAAGTTTCAACATCTTTGAACCAATCAAGCATGTTGATAAAAAACAACAAAGATCCATCTAAATCAAAAATTCAAAATATCATTAGTATATACTTGTGTGCATCATTATGTTTCATATAATAGAAATTAGTTTCAAAAGTACTTAAAGATTATTTATGGATTAATGGAATGGATTGTAATGGTCATTACAAAGAATATATAACTTGTAATTTAGCTCATGCTTAAGCAGGGTTGATAGGACGTCCGTACGTCCGGGCATCCCACGGACATAGGTCCTAACCCTTGGACGTCTTTTGACATACACAATTTTGAATTTCTACCGTCCAGTGGACAAGCGGACAGTCAGGCGGACGAGGTTGAGCGGACGAGCCGTTGGACGGAAAAGAGGTCTGGCAGACGAGAGCAGGGTTGTTATACTGGACGGACATCCAGTTTTCCCGTCTAATAGAAGTCTTGCCCGTCCAATGTGGTCAACACTAAGTTGACTTTCTATAATTGAAAATACAGGTGATGTGGCTGCCTTTTTGACGCCACCTAGCTGCCAAGTAGGATCCAGTGAGTAGACGTCACCAGTAGGGGCGCGGACTTTAGTCAAGGCGCGGACTTAATCTTGTTAGAGCGGGGATGAGAGTGGGTCGGGGCGCGGACGATTTTTAAAAATTGAAGCCAAATTGAATTAATTTATTTTTGAATGAAAAGGGTCTTTGTACAACCAAACCGTATTTTTTTTCATTGGGGCCAAGTAGAACTAATTCCTTGTGAATTTAAAAGGAAAGGAAGAGGAACCTCCATGGACTCTTATTTTTTTCCCTTGAAGGCAAATGAATTTAATTCATTTTCCATTAAGAAGCAATAAAGGGGCCCTCATTTAATTAAACTATATTTTCTTGCAAGTGTAGGCAAAAAATTACTAATTTCTTTTGAATTTCTGAGCAATAAGGGGGGACCCTTGTTCACGTGAACCACATTTTTTTAACCCCGAAAGGACCATTGTCCCCTCAGGGGACAAATGGGATTTGGGGCAGGTACCTACGGGCTGAATTTTTGTCCTGATTTTTTGAAACTTTTTATGCAGATAGAAAAAATTATAAGCTTTGTGGGAATATAATTTTTTTTCAATCGGTGCCTGGGAACAAAAGTTATGCCCAGATAAGCTCAAAACAAGGGAGAGGGGTTTCAGCAAAAAAAATTTGCAGAAATTTGAACTTTTTTTTTTAATAGTTTTTATTGCCATAGATTATATTTTTGTCTGGCGAGGAAGCTTTTATTCATTCTATTTGAATTTGTTATGAGAAAGTTATAGACAATTTTAATTTTGGGGCACTTAGAACATCTTCCTAAAAAAGATAATTTATAGAATTCATTTCTAAATGCAATTTTTACAATTTAAAAAAAAAAAAGTTCCTTGTGCTTTAGATTTTTTGCTAGAACAATCTCACCATTCAGATTAATGCATTTTAATTCCATATGAAAGATATTAATATTTTAGATTTTCCTACTATCTTGTACCTACTGCTACTTAATAATTTTCTTAATAATGACAATTAAGTTTTTTTGAGTTTTCTTTTTTTTGCTAGATTTTGAACTCAATTTTCTATTGTAAAGATTTAAAGCTCAAAACTTTGTAGTGCAAAGATTTAAAGTTTAAAATGTTCAAAGTCAAAAAATCTAATCCCACTATGTGCTGAAAAACTTGTTTTTTGCACTTAAAATGCATATTTCATGCAATCTGTGTGGTTCCAAATTCTGAATTTTTTTTCAAACATTCTCATACTAGTTAGGTGTAGGATTATGTGGTTAGATGTGGGAATAAAAAAAAATTAAATTTTTTTTTTACTCTTTGCTAAAGAAATGGCAGTTTTGAGTGGTTTTGGGTAGAAAATAGGCATTGGTACTTTAGGGGTTAAATTGGATTCACATTGAACTAATTTATTTTTGAATGAAAGGGGGCCCTTGTACAACCAAACCATATTTTTTTCCATTGGGGTCAAGTGGAACTAATTTCTTGTAAATTTAAAAGTAAAGGAAGAGAAACCTTGCTTCATAAACCCATATTTTTTTTCTTTGTAGGCAAATGAATTTAATTCATTCTCCATTAAGAAGCAATAAAGGGTCCCTCATTCAATTGAACCATATTTTTATGCATTGTAGGCAAAAAATTCTAATTCCTTTTGAATTTATAAGCAATAACTTCCAATAAGGGGGACCCTTGTTCACGTGAACCACAATTTTTTAAATTGGATCCAAATTTAAGTAATTGTTTTTGAAATGAAAGGGGTCCCTTGTTCAATCAAAACCATATTTTTTTCCGTTGTGAATTTCAAAGTAAAGGAAGGGGGGCCTTTGTTGACTTGCTCACTGCCTCACTTAGACATGTTTTCTATCGGGACTATTATTTATTTTAAAGTCATTCCTTCCTGCGCCCTACGAGCTACGGTCTATGGTTCTTTCTAAATTTTAAGGTGCCCACAGCATCTACCAAAAAGAATAATTCAAATTTGGATTTTGAGGAAGTTCATAAATTAAAATTTTAATTTGGTGCAATTAAGAACACAAAAATAATTAGATTGATTCCAAATTTTTTGGAATCTTCCAAACATTATGCTAATTTTCCAAACATTATGCTATCAATTATTAAATTTTAAAAGAAATGCATATATAAATTTAAATTTTTTTGGTAGGATCCAATTTGGTTAATTCTGGCTTTCTACTCCTTCTGTTTCAAAATTTATATAAATTTGAGAGAATTTTTTATTTCTCATTTTTAAAAATTAAAAAATACTGCATTTGCCTTAGATTCCAAAACAATTTTTTTCCAAGGGGAAAAAACACTATTCATCTTTTTATAATTTTTCTTCTCCTAAAGGCAAAAGCTGCATTTTTGGCCTATACAATTGATCGTCCAAAATTGTTATAATCTAAAAATGTAGCGCTCAATATTTTTTATAACTAATTCTACACATCTTACTATCCTAGACATAGTAGTCTTCTTTTTTGTACGCTTCTATTAAAAATTTCAAATATACCCCATACACAAAAAAATATCAAAGTGGGAAGATTCATTTGAAAATTTCATTGTCAAAACATTGTTAGGCCTTCAGCCTTCAGGGATTGGACATAACTGTCTTGCAATCTACTTGCTCAAATTTTCAGGAATTTCGTCCAAACATTTTTATACTAGTCTAATACAATATCCTACAGCTAGATATGGAGAAAAAAAATTCAATTACGTACAATATCTAAGAAATTTTTTTAAATGATTTATCATCCTGTTTTGAATTTTAGAGTAGAAAGAGGAGCTCATTATATACATATGAGGTGGTAGGAGGTACAACAACCCACATGAGATATGTTAATTATAATTAGTGCTTAGGAGTTCCATTGCTCATGGTGAGCTCAAATTAAAGTAGGATTTTAGAGGTTGAAATTTGAAAACTTGATGTACTATCCTATTACCAAACCCAAAACCGTTGAACTTTTCTGCAAGCAAAATTAAAAATGATTGTATTTTATTTCAATTCAAAACATAAGTAATTAAGTAGATGTCTAGATTACAATAATCAAAGGAACCGTTTAACTTGAATCTGAAAACAAAACAAATTGTATTCGATTTTTTTCCAAAACAATTCTAGTATCCAATTTTTTTTTTTAAAACAACCTTAATCCAAAAATAAAAGAAGAAGTATTTGATTTCAATTCCCAAATCCAAACATAATTACTTAATTAGACTCTTGTTACTGAAATTAAGCATTGAACGTTTGAACTCGAATCCAAAAAATTGAAGAAACAAGTAACTTAAAATTTATGGCAATCCCGAAATCCTTGCAGTAGTTTTATCCTCCAATTACAAAAAATATAACTTGTAATTGATAATTACAGAAAATTAACCCTTGAACTAGAGCTGAAGATTTTCCATTCTATATTTGAATTGAATATCCAGCCCTTGTAGCCTTTGATTATAGAAGTTGACCTTACAAGGCTGCAACTTGAATCTCCAAGAACTATATCTTGTATTTCATAGGAATTCCAAAATCTTGTAGCCTCTATGTAGTACTTACAAAAGTAAACCTTAAATTTTAATCCTAACCAAATATAAAATAACTTGTATCTGGTTTGAAACTTTGAATTCCCAATCCTTGTATCTTCTATTAACACAAATGAACTCTTAAAGTAGAACCCAAAAATATTAACTTGTATTTGAAGGAATTTCCAAACCCTTATAATCCGTACTTCAACTTGAAGCCCTTGAAGTACAAGCACATACATTTAACTTGTATTTGATTTGAATTTTAAATACTTGGAACAATAATTTATCAACACCATAAAGCCTTCAGCTATAACTAAACAAAACATAACTTCTATTTGATTTGAAATCAAACCCCTTGTAGCATCCAATAACAAGACTAAAGCCTTGAACTTGCTTCAAAACCACTAGAATTTGCATTTTGTTTCCTTTCCAAATCCTTGTAGCCTCTATTTTCAAAAATAAATCCTTGAATTACATTTGAATACATTGTAATACATTAATGATGTGAATTCCAATTTTCAAACCCTTATAGCCCCCATTACCAAAAATAAACCCATTCAATTAGAACTCTACAAATATAAGATGTGTTTGATTTGTTTTTTGAACTCTGAACCTTTTTAGTTTCTATTTGGAAAATTCAAAAATGCATCCTTCAACTTGAATTTTAAAAATGTGTACCTTGTCTTTTGTTATAAATCCAAAAACTTCTAGTGTCTAATTTCAAATTTTGTTTTCTTGAAGTGTGCAAGTTAATTTTCATTTTCTCAAATCTCCTTCTTTTGGGGGGTGGGGACTAGTTCTCAACTCCTTGAGGAAGCCAAGAAGGACAAGTGCGGCATAAGAAAAGAGTCACATCCTTCCATGAATTGTCTTTGAACTCAAAAAGTAGTTAGACCTTTTCATGCAGCCATTGACTTGCAGATATTCCCCGAGTTCAAATTAAGGGTTGACTGCATTAATGGCTTCCCCCTCTCCATGGAAAGGAAAAATCCCATGCCAATTTCAAATGTTGAAGCTGAATTCCACTCCCCCTTGTTGTTTTGTTCAACGTCCGTGCCCTGACCAGCCAACCGCACCAAGGCGTTCGCTTCCCTCCAGGACGTCCGCGCCCTGTCTAGTCGGCGGCACCCTGACCAGCTGTCCGCGCCTTGACTTAGGCGTATGAGTGGAAACTTATCCAAGTGACAGACCTGAACCCCTCCAAGCTAAATTTGAACTCTCTCCATGACAAACTTGAACACGCAAACTCACAAACTTGAACACACAAATATCTTAACTAGTACTTCATTTCAATCCCAAACCCTTTAGTAGCCCCTTACAAAAAGAACCTGTTGAAGGTGAATTCCAAAAAAATCTTAACAAATATTTCATCTCAATTCCAAAGCCTTCTACGATCCCATTACCAAAAGACACCGTTGAGCTTGAATTCTAAAATAACTTAACTAGTATTTGATTTCAATACCAAACCCTTTCAGTATCCCATTGCACAAATAAAATTTTCAAGTTGAATGATTGAATTCCAAAATAACATGACTAGTATTTCATTTCAATCCCAAACTGCTTTGATATCCCCATTACAAAAATGTACCGTTGAACTTGAATTAAAAAATTACTTAAATAGTATTTGATTTCAATACCAAACCCTTTTAGGATCCCATTACACGAATAAAATTTTATAGTTGAATGATTGAATTCAAAATAACTTGACTAGTATTTTATTTCAATCCCAAATCGGTTTGGTATCCCTACTACAAAAATAAACCATTGAACTTGAATTCCAAAATAACGTAACTAGTATTTCATTTCAATATCAACCCCTTTTGGTATCCCCATTACAAAAATATACCGTTGAAGTCTTTGAAGACCCCAACCCTTGTAGCTTCTTTTTCCAAAAACAAACCCTTCAAGTATATTTCAATGCATTATAATTTGTATTTGATTTCAATCTAAACCCTTGTAGCTATTTATTTCAAACATAAAGCCTTGAACAAAAAGCTAAACAAAAAGAAGTTGGTTATGATTTGATTTCTAAACTCCAAACCCTAAATCTCAAATAGGTTCTATTTAGAAGAATAAAAAATAAATCCTTGAATTCAAATTTAAACAAATATGTACCTTGTCATTCATTAGGACTCCAAATCCTTTAGGATTCTACTCACACAAATTTTGACCTTCTTGTTTGGAAGTTCAATTTCAATTTCTAAATTTTTTTTTTTTGGGTGGATCCTAGTTCTTAAGTGCTTGATGAAGGCAAGAAGGAAAAGTCCGGCCCAAAGAAGGGAGCAACACGCTTCCATACATTGTCTTTGTACTCAAAAAGTGGTTGGACCTCTTAATGCAGCCATTGATTTGAAGATATTTCCCGAACTCAAATGAAGGTCTGGCTGCATTAATGGGTTCCCCGTCTCCATGGGAAAGCAGAATCCCATGACCAAGTTCAAGTTCAAGTTCAATGCGAATTTGACTTCCCCCCACACTATGGCTGAGGAGTGGGACGTCTGCACCCCTACGTCCTTGCCTTGACGTCCGCGCCCTGCGTCCTTGCCTTGACAAGAAGTGCGCACCTTTCATTTTCACTCTGATAAGAAGTCTGTGCCCTGATGGGAAGTCCACGCACTGACGTCTGTATTTCACATGTCCGTGCCTACACATGCCGTCCGTGCCCCGGTAGAAGGAAGCATGACGGTTTTTACCAAACCTGCCCTTCTCTAACATCCTCGCCCCTGCACTGACAATAGGTCTGCGCCCCTGCATTCCCAGGGTATAAAGGCAACCTTATTGTTGTACCTTGGATTCTTTTCTGCGATTAATTTTTTTTGCTACAAATTTTTAGCTACCCGAGTACGTATCTCAAAAACTCATTGTCACTTGACGCTCTTAGAGATTACTAATATATATCCTGCTCAAGCGTTTGAAAGTACTATTTGAAGGGCTTTACATAGGAGTGGCATTTTTAGTTGAATTGTAATAAAAAAAACTTTTCTTGACACCTTGTTACATATTTTTGCGATTGACTTTTGCTCAAAAGTATTGTGGGTAGAATGTTGATGAATGGGAGCAAGTTCTTTGGACAATTGAGTCTACCTTTGAAGTTGGAAAAAAATTCTAGATAAGTTCATATTTGGAGAAATGCATACAAGTGCTATTCATCAAGTTGTATTATTGTATAGTTCCAACTTTTAAGAGTGGGAGAACTTTTTTGATGATTTGGGGCGCATTTGCTAGAGAGCAAAAGTCACAACTTGTTTTTATGCCTAAAGATTGACGCTCTGCTAAGGATTTTGTTGAAGTGGTCTACAATGGCGAGTTGCTTCATTTCATGGATAGAATGCCATAAGGATTGCTCATGGAAGATGGTGCACCTATCCATTGTAGAAAATTATGTGAAGAATGGAGACAAATACAAGTTCTAGAGAAACTCAATTGGTCTGCAAATTCTCCTGATCTCAATTCAATTGAGAACCTTTGGAAGACATTGAAAGATGGTGTGCAGTATAGTCCAATATGCCCTAAAAACTTAGATGACTTGAAGGTAGTTATTAAAAGAGATTGGAGGTTAATCAATGGTACAAAGTTCCTTCTATTATGTCATTCTATGTCCTCTAGGTTACAAGTAGTGATTGTGGCAAATGGACAACATATACATTGGTAGATTTTTAATATCTCTTTTTATATAAAAATTTTGGCCATGAAATTTGGCACATATGTTATTAAAATAGAAATAATTTTGTGGGAAAAATTTCATAGTAAATAAGAAATTTTTCAACCCTTGGAAGGGTGTCAAAGTTGGCAATAGTGAAATGGTTTTCATGATTGTTTCTTCAAAATGAAACATGTTGGTAGATTGTGAATATACTTTTGTGTATAAATATTTTGACCTTAGAATTTTACACATACTTTATTAATATAGAGAAAATATTGTGCCAAAAACTTTATGGTAAATAAAAAAAATTCAACCCTTGGGAGGGATTCAAAGTTGGCAGTTGTGAAAAAAAATTCATAGCTATACATATTGGTAGATTTTGAATATCTTTTTTTTGGTGAATATTTTGGCCTTGAATTTTTAGAAATGTATTATTAAAAGAAAGATGATGTTGTTACAAAAATTTCATGGTAAAATACCAATTTTTCAGCTCTTGAAAGGCTCTCAAAATTGGCAGCATTGAAATTTCTTTCACTACAAATTCAAAAACGCCATTTTGACTGGTACCCCACTGTACAATTGTTAGACAAGACATCCAACTTCTTTTTTATACTCAAACCTCTCTTGTTTTGTCTCTCAAGTCATACCATTAGAGTACAATAGAGTCAAATCATCAAAGTTAGGTTTAAAAGCCCATCAATCACTAGTAATGTTAAACAAGCCACCACTTGTGATTTTTAAAACCAACTAAGGTAGGTAACCCCAAATGTGCCATTGACCTTAAACCGCCATCTATACTATATGTACATCTCCAAAATCAGTTCTGTACCTATGTGGAAGAAATACTTTTAGAACCAAACTTTGTTCCTTAATAACTTTTGCCTACAATATCCAAATGTCATGTTCTATGGTGCGTTGGAACCTCTTTTCACTTGCCTACAAGAACATATGAAAATCTGACCAGTATAATAATAGTAACTAGGCTCAGTAGCAAAAAGTGGCGGTTTTGGATGTACTTACCTTACCTGCATCTGTGATTTCTAACAAGGCAGTCTGAAATGAGGTCTTGACAATCCAAACGAGATCTTGGCAATCTGAAATGAAGGCCTAGAAGCTTGGTTGCTGGAGACGGGTTGAACTGAGTGTATTTTGACCAACTTGAGGCAGTCCAGGGAGTGTAAGTGTCCAGCCTTTGGGTTGGAAATTCTAACAAATGAGAACTAGTCACTTTGAGATTGGGCAAGCTTTGGTTTGAAGTTGTAAGCCCTAACAAGAATTTGACAATTTGAACTGCTACTAGTAATTCAATTGCTTCTACATCCATAAAAATACAAAATATATAGACAATAGAATAGATGGGAATAGATAGAAGGGAGGAAAAAGGTTGGAAAAACACATGTTTAGGAATAGAAGTGAATTAGAATAGCATAAGGAAAAATACTAGGAAGTAGAAGTAGGAAAAAACATCTTCAAACTCCATGGCCAAAAGAGGTTGCAACCTCACATACAATGAGGGCCACTTCACACTAGGCGGCACAATCGAGAGTCTGTCAGTTTCCACCAATCAAATTCCAGAGATCCAGGATTTCGGACTCTCGGCCCTTCACACTAGATGGCACATTTGTTATTTGTTATTTGTCGCCATTGGGGTTTGAAACCTAGTCTCCACCATTACAATGGGGAGTCTTTGCATTCAATGAACCAAGTTCCCTTAACCTACTTCCTTTCAATGGCCAATGCCACCCTTTTATTCCATTTATATCCTTCATATTCCTTGTTTGATGATAAGAGCATGTGCTGTGATTTTTTTCCAAGGCCATTTTGGACTCCTTTCTCATGTTTTTTTATCTTTTGCTTGAAAAAATTGACACACGGATGAGGTTTGGACTTTGGGCTTGGCCTTTGGAGGCTTCACACTATGGCCGGCCAAAGTCTCCAATTCCTAAATTTCAGAGCCTATTTATTGTCCATTTCTTTAGACTCTCACCAAAGTTTGGACTCTCACTTCCACAGCCTCTCGACTTAATCAGCCATAGTGTGAAGCGGCCCTTAGTGAAGGGACAAGTGAGAAGAAAAGTGATGTAGAGTAGGGAGAAGAAAGGTTGGAAGTTGATAAGATTTGGAAGGAAATCTTAGAAAAAGGATTTGGACCAT
Source organism: Antitrichia curtipendula (assembly GCA_951230915.1). Classification (NCBI taxonomy): domain Eukaryota; kingdom Viridiplantae; phylum Streptophyta; class Bryopsida; order Hypnales; family Leucodontaceae; genus Antitrichia; species Antitrichia curtipendula. The sequence continues at coordinate 1,586,357 of OX579642.1, read as the reverse complement.
TAAGGTGTAGATTAGGAAATAATTAGACTTGGATAGGAGAAGGGGTCCAAGGGTCAATCATTATCTTGAAACTTGATTTCAGTTATTTTATTTCCACTAAGGTCAACCATGGGAACATAAATAATTGAATCTGAATAGTAATAAAGTAAAAGATAGGAAAGGAAGAAAAGAGGAAGTAGAGTGTTGGTGGTTCAAAATTTGTATTACTATCCTTTCTTCAAGCTGTGGGCAAAATTATCAAACAAATTTTAAACATGGCAAATGATGAAGAATTCTTAGGAATAATCAACAATCTACTAGTTACAGCTCAAATTCAGGTAAGACCCTAAATCCTCCTATTTCTTTTTTATTCTCAAACAATTATAAATTATACCAAGTAGCCAAGTCTAAATCAGAGTGTCTAGATCAAATCTTCTTCAAAGTTTAGGTTTATAAACTTGTAGAATAGGTCTATAGGTTTTGAAAAAGGTATCACACATCAAATTTGGAGTTAAATTGAAGAAAATATCAACGGATGAAGATTAGAATGAAAATCGGATGAAACAAGGTCAAAATCTTCCATACAAGTCTGTACTTGGAAATTAGCATTAGATGATTTTGGGGGGGTCTGGAGGGCCATTTTGGGCCTGTTTCTGGCGTTGTTCCCCTAGCAGCAAAAGAATGGCTGCTGTCAGAAATTTTTTTTTGAAAAAAATAAAATCTTAAAATGAAAAAATGAAAAAATAAGTTGAACAATTCTTTTTTTAAATTTCTTTGAAAAAAAACATTTTTTTGGTATAACGTGGTAGTCACTTGGCCATGTCACGCAGCTGCTGCGGCGCAGTTCCAGAAAGTTTTAGTTTGGAAACCTGAGGGAACTTGCAACCCTCCACAGGGACTGAATAGCATGTAATGATAGAAGTCATAAATGTAGGTACACAAGTCAAATTTCAAAAGAAACTAAAATAGGGAACAAGTTCAAAATAGTGGATGAAGTTTAGATAGCCTCTTGAAGGGTAAACTTCATCCGTCCATAACTTTGGATAGGAAGGTTGTAGAATGTTGAATTTTACATTTTTGAAAACGACATGAGTTTTTCTTTCATTTTATGTATCTAAATTTAGACTGTCTCTCCTTTCACTAAAAATCAAAGTGGCATAAAAATAGAAGTTAGTTGAAGCAATTTTTCTCAATTTGACTAGGATTCATCAGTTAATTTCAAGTTTATGTATAATTAAAAGTTGTAAAAAGATTTGTTGCTTGGAAGGCCCAACGCATTGGCGTTAGGCACTCTCTAGGACGAAGTTAACCGTAGAACTAAGAACCAGATTGGGCTTGCGTATTTATCAAAGGTGGACAAATAAGCGCTCACAAGGATGGGTCAAGCTGCTAAGTGAGCTACTTGGACTAAGTTGCCGAGAAAATTTTAGAAAATAATTTGGAATCCTTGCTTTTTTTTCCCACCTTTTTTCTACTTCTTTTGTTTCTTTTTTTGAGGCTAAATAAGATGAACACATAGAGGACAAAACTCTAATTTTTATCTTTGGTTAATTAACTAACTCAGCTTTGATTTCTAATCTTAGAGACTCTCCTAATACTATTTAAGCCCAATACCATGGTCTTTTTAGAGACCAACTTGTTCCCACGCCAACTAACAACCATTTAGAAGGACTATGACTAATTTTTGGAGATTAAATTTTGAGTGTTTCAAACACATTTTGGAAACTAAACTTTGGAAATGACTACTAGGGGAATTCAAGGCTTTGCTGTAGGATTGGTAATATTATCAATTGTTCAATTTCAAAAATTAATGCATATACAATTTTTTTTATAATTTTGTAGGATCGAATTTGGTCAATTTTGACTTTCTACTCTTTCTATTTGAAAATGTGTACAAATTTGAGAGAGTTTTATATTTTTGAGTTCTTAAAATTTTAAAACATGACATTTGCCTTAGATTCCAATATAATATTAGGGGAGGGATTGTGAGCTCCTAAATTGTCACTTGGAACTCGTAGAATTATTTTTTTTGGAAATTTGCAATTTAAAGTTAAGAAAAGTATACAAAAAGCCATAAAAAGAGTGTAGAACCAAAATAGGGTTGTGACATATCCAATATAGTATTTGGTCTAGATTTGTGTTTAGACTTAGAATCCCACCAAACCTGGCCTAAAATAGGTAGAAAGAACAAAACAGTTAGATTTGGAGGATTTGAGTCACATAGCTCCAAAAGGGCTAAATTCCACCATGAATGTGGCAATTCATGGCTAAGTCGGTCCGAGGGATCCACAACGAGGTCACTAGGTCGGGTTCTAGAGTTAGGTTTTAGAATTCCCCCAAACCCCGATTATTAGCATGTAGGAGCCACTGACGCAAGATCGGGCCCGTGGAGGAATCTACAGCCCAAGGATTGTGTTTTAGGATAAATCCCATGCCAGGAGTCCAACGACAAAACTGATTCGCCAAGATTCCTCTATCTGCAAAAGATTCCCGCATCGTCGCTAATTCAAGGAGATGGCCAGTTTCATCTCCACTGATGAGTCGTGCTAGGTACGGAAATGCATCTACACATCTTTCACGCGACTCCCTGAGAGGTCACGTGAAAAATCCCGTCATCTTCCGGCTTGCAGAAGAACGTTTTCCGGGTGGTCAACCCTTTTAACCTCCAACGGAAATTTCATGGAAATTATCCAGGTTACAAGAAAATCTCACTAAAAATTAGACTAGCTTTTTTTATGTTAATAATGGGCTCCGTGAAGTTTCACGACATTCCGATAGCGGAAAGTACCCGAACCGGCGAGATTCCTCGGGAATTAATCAAGTGGCGGGATCCCCGCTGTGTTGACCGGCATCCCGGGACCATACAATGGCAAAACGAAGTCAACCATGAGTCCTTTCCAACTCTCTCGCACGTACCGGAGACCCTAGGCTATTCACATTTCTCAAAATAGGAGACCCCCAAGATCTAGGATTTTACCACGATTTGATTTTTAAGCTAAATTAGCCTACGATGGGTTTTTGGCCTTGGTACGGGGGATAGGGAGGTTTTGGACTGAGCACGGCGATCTGGAGCCAACGGAGCAATCCGTTTGACGATTGGAGTTAATCTTCAAAAGTTAGAATGTTGGTCCATCGTAGATGGTAGAAGTAGTTTTTTAGGATTAGGATAAATTTTTTTGAGGATGAGGATGAAAATCCAAGTTGATAAGGTTACCTTAGAACTCTAGAGGGAGGGGCGGGCCCTTGGAAACCTATTGAAGGTCCCTATTTTTCTCTCTAGAACACCCCCAATTCTTGTTTTGGGTCTGTAGGTCCAAGTTATTTTGGATATTTTGACGTTTGAAGTCAAAAACCTCTACAGTGTTTTCGGAGCACTCTTGGCTCCTTTTGTTGTTGTTTTTTCAAGCTTTGAAGGTCCTTGGAGGTCCTTCTATCTTGCCTTGTGTACTCCTTGTGTGTTTTCTTTTATGTTTCGTGTATACTTTTATGAACTAACCCTTGTGTTTTGAAGGCCTTTTGTGTTTGCTACTAATCCTAAAGCCACCCCCTTTAGTGCCTTGGCGTATGCCGCCATTGGGGGCCTTTAGAGTGTGATTCATTTGCTTTACCTTGTTATACTAACTCACGTGTGTTCTCTTAAAGTCGAATGCTTTATCTTTGTCTAACATCCCTCTCGTTGTGTGGACCCCCTCCGTTGATGGCAAAACTTTGGCTTTATCATGTGTATTCTCTACGTGTTTTCTTCCTTTGTCTAACCCTCGCTTGGCTACGTGTACTCCCCTCGGGAACAACAACGCTTTGACTATAGAATCTAGAAAAAATTGGCATTTTTTTATAGTTACCTTTGGAATGGCGAAGCTTTGATTCTAGGGTCTAGAAAAGTTTGGCATTTTTAACAAAATTCCAACCATCCTTCTACCTTAGTGTCCAAATATCCATGTGGGGATATGATCGTTAGTGTCTAGATATCCAAGAGTTCCAAAAATAGTTGAATCAGTATAACCGTTCGTTGGTGAGAATACTAGTATTATCCTAAGCTAATCATAAGCTTCCCCTTGTTTTTTTTGTTTTTTGTTTTCCTTTTCTTTAGCCTAAACTACTCCAGTTCAAGTCCTTTAGTTCCAACAAAAGAAGGTTAGATCAAGACGAGACAACCAGAGTTCTGATCAAGGGGGTCGGGACTGGCTAATCAAACGGGGTTGGGACTGAGCTGATCAAGGGGTCGGGACTGAGCTAATCAAATGGGGGTCAAGACTGAGCTGATCAAGGGATCAAGACTGAGCGAATCAAACGGGGGTCGGGACTGAGCGAATCAAACGAGGTGGGACTGAGCTGATCAAGAGGGGTTGGGATTGGGCTGTCAGGAGGATCGGGCTGGCTAGGGAGAACTCGGTGTCTAGGGGTTGGGGAGACTCGGTGGTCTAAGGGCTAAAGAAACTCGATATCCAGGGGCTTAGGGAGATTCGGTGGTCTAGGGGCTGGGGAGAACTTGGGTGTCCAAGGGCTTGGGAGAACCGGTTGCAAAGAAAAGAAAATCAGATTCTATAAGAAAATAAAAGATTACTTGAAGTTAGAGTTTGGGTGGGGAGTCGGGCTTGTTTTTGAAACAAAAATCAACAAGGTAACTATTGAGAGAAGAAAGGAAGAGAAAATGGGGTTCAGTCCTGGCTAAAGCTCCACATAGGATAGTCATCCGTCCAAACACCTGCAAAACCACTCAAAAATAGAAAGAGAAGGAAAGGAGAAGATGGCTATATGGGCAACTTAGGTGAGAGAGACGATAAATAGTGACCTAGGTTTGGCTAAGTAGGCATTAGGAGGAAAATCTCAAGAATTTGTAGTGACCATTAGAAGGCGGATTAGGATGACACAAAGACAAGGCCGTGTAAGAGGGTAGGAGGGACATTAAACCTCCTCGTAGTTAGAGTTTATAGTTGTAAGACATCCATAAAAGCTTAGGTGGAATAGTGTTAGTGTAGAAGAAGAGAGAGAGAAAGAAAAGGAAGAAGGAAAGAAAAGGAGAAGTTTAGATCGCACGGGTGTACTAATTTTCTAAAAATAAGCAGTGAGCTTGGAAAAAATTCAACCAAGACCAAACGACCACCATGGAGCATGAGGATGTGTACGCGAACGTAGACAAACTTATTTCCGACACTAACAGTGAAGAAGTGAGTTTTTGAATTAATCCTTGGTGTTTTTTTTCTAATTAGCGTTGATTTCCTTAGTTAGCCTTTTACGCGTGATTAGCAAGCAGTGATTAGTACAAGTAGGTCTTAGATTCAAAAGTTGCTAGATTAGGGATAGAAGGTTCTGAAAACATATCACACTTAGGATTTGGCTTCAAATCGACCATGTTAGGATAAGTTAAGTAGTAGGGGGTAAACGGAGGAATTGAATTAAAATTTCATCCCAAAAGAACCATGGACGGAAATTAGGGATTTAGGTTAAAAGGAGAATCTAGGGTTTAAACTAGGAATTAATTAGAAGTTAAAAAATCTAGAGTTAATCTAGGAGTAAAAATCTAGAGTTAAATTAGGAGTAAAAATCTAGAGTTAAATTAGGAGTAAAAATCTAGAATTAAATTAGGAGTAAAATTCTAAAGTTAATCTAGGAGTCAAATTCTCAAGAAAAACCTTAGAGTTAGGTTAGAAAGTAAAGATTTAGAGTTAAAAGTCAAAAGCTAGAATTAAATTTAGAGGTTAATTTTTAGAATCAATTGAGAAGTAAAAAATTAGAGTAAAAATTAAACTGTAGAGTTAATTCTAGAAGTAGAAACCTGGGTTAAAAGTCAAAAGATAGAGTTAAATTCCAAGAGTAAATTCTAGAATTAATTTAGGAGTAAAAACCCCAAGGTAAAAGTCAAAATATAGAGTTAAAAAATGTCAAAAATTTGAGTTAGCACTCTGTGGGCGCAAGATTACCCACCCTTGATAATCATGCGAACACCAACCAGGTTCTATGCCTTTATCCACCTTTTGAATATATGGGGGTGCTGTGAGCGCGGTCCACTGTGCCTTCCAAGCAATGGATCTTTTTTGCTAACGTTTTCCAAGTGTCGTGGATGACAGTGAAACTACTAGAAATGCATGGGTAACTAACAAGCTGACTGTAATGATCCAAAGTGACGTTAATTCCTGACTCCCTAACTATCTAACCTATGTCTAGGGTTGTCTTGGTAGTTGGCGTCATTTCTAACGTCCCTAATTATGTGGAAGGGGAACCCTTACGTTCCTTCCATGAACCTCCAAGACTATCTCTTGGGGGTTGACACTTCTCTCGGAAGTTTGACTCTACGGGCTGACCCTAAGCTTAATTCTTCTTCTAATTCCCAACTCCTAAATATAACTCTAGATTTTGACTCCCGAGTGCTAACTCTAACTTTTGCTTCTGCTTTTGATTCTATGGTTTAACTTTTACCCTCAATTTTTTATTCCAAAGTAACTCTAACTTTTTACTCCTAATATTTAACTCTGGATTTTTACTCCTAAATTTAACTCTAAATTTTTACTCCTAAAACTAACTCTAGATTCTCACTCCTAGATTTAACTCTAAGGTTTTACTCCTAAAACTAACTCCAAGTTTTTACTCCTAAACTAACTCTAAGTTTTTACTCCTAAATTTAACTCTAGCTTTTTACTCCTCAGACTAACTCTAACTTTGTTACCCCTAAAACTAACTCTAGTTTTTTAATCCTAAAACTAACTCCAAGTTTTTTACTTCTCAACTAACTCTAAGTTTTTACTCCTAGATTTAACTCTATCTTTTTACTCCTAAACTAACTCTACAATTTAGTTTCTATTCTTAATTTTACTTTACCTCTCACGGTTTACTATTCACGTGGAGAGGGCTAAATTTAAGGGAAGAACCAAAAGCTAATTGGGAACAACACACCAAAGATTAAATCAAAAACTCACCTCTTCGCTGCCGGTACCGGAAAGAAGTTCGTCCACGCCCGTATGCACATTCTCGTGCTCCATGGTAGTCCCTGATTTTGGTTGAATTTCTTCAAGCTCACCGCTTATTTTTGGGGAAGTTTATGACCCCGTGCGATCTAAACCTTTCCCCTTTCCTTTTCTCTCTTTTCTTCTCTCTCTTTTCTTTTCCCTTTCTCTCTTTCTACACTAACACTATTCTACCTAAACTTGATGGATGTCTTACAACTATAGATACAATTTCCAAGGAGGTGTTAATGTCTCTCCTACTCTCTTACGCGACCTTGTCTTCGTGTCATCCTAATCCTCCCCCTAATGGTCACGATGAATTCTCGGGATTTCCTTCCTAACACCTACTTAGCTAACCTAGGTCACTATTTATCGTCACTCTCACCTAAGTTGCCCATATAGCCAACCCCCTTTTTCTCCTCTTCCTATCTTTTGAGTGGTTTTGCAGGTTTTGGACGGACGATTTTCTCCTACGTGGAGCTTAGCCGGGGTTGGACCTCATTTCTATCCTTTCCTCTCTCTCTACCGTCACCTTGTCAGGTTTTTTTTGTTTTGTTTTGACAACGGCCCAACTCCCCACCTAGACTCTAATTTCACCTAGCTTGTATGTGATCTTTTAGAATCTGATTTTCTTTTCTTTGGCCTTGGTAACTAGTGTTTTGTTTTGTTTTTCCCCGACTCCCCTAGACTGCCCTGATTCCCGACTCCCCTGGACTGCCTTGGTTCCTGACTCCCCTGGACTGCCGAGGTTACCCGACCCCCCTGGACTATCGAGGTTCCCGACTCCCATGGATTGCAAGGTTACCCGACCCCCCTAGATTGCGAGGTTACCCGACCCCTGGCTGGACGACATGACCTCGGACCGGCTGGACGACTGGTTTCTTCAAGCTAACTGGTCCCCTCTAAAACTGGTCCCCTTTAATCTAAAAACTAGTTTTCTCTAACTATAACGGGTTCTTTCTAACTAAAATTAGTTTTCTCTTAACTAAACGGTTTCTCTCTAACTAAAAACTGGTTTTCTCTAACTAAAACGGGTTCCCTCTAACTAAAAATTGGTTTTCTCTAATTCAATGGTTCTCCCTAACTAAAAACTGGTTTTCTCTAACTAAAACGGGTTCCCTCTAACTAAAAACTGGTTTTCTCTAAGCTAAAATGAAGTAACTTTGAACACTAAGCTTATCAATCGTGAGGGCTCTACCCATCTTGGAAGCTAAACTTTGGGTGTTTCCACAGAGGTCTTGGAAACTAGACTTTGGAACTAAACCCTTGGGAGGGTCAAAGCTTCGCCGCCAAGTTGGTTTTAATACCAACTTTAGGACTTGGGAACACACCGGGCGTTCAAAGCTCCGCCGTCCTAATTTTTACACGAACTCTAGGACTTCTGACAGGTTCAAAGCTTCGCCGTGTAGTGGGGTCCCACACACGGTGAACACAACCGTGCACAAAGGTTAGTTCCAAAGAAAAGGGGTTCCCTCCAACACAAGAACGCTCCAAGGGTTAGTGCCACTTGACATGCATGAGTTAGTATGATAACGGTCAATATGAGCACTCAACGGTTGACACTAAAGGCCCTCCAAAGCGGCATCGCCAAGGTACGGTGGGGGGTATCTTTAGGATTAGTACAACAACCCCAAAGAATACTTGACCAAAGAACACGTTAGTCCAACAACCAAGAGAAATGAGAGCCGAATGATACACGTACAATAAAAGTAGGAGGAACCCACAAAGAACTTAAAAGCTTGAACTTCAACAACAATGGAGCCCAAAAGAGCTCAAAAAACACCGTAGAGGTTTCTTGGCTAAAATGCCAAAATCTTCCAACATAAGTTGGACCTACGGACCCAAAACAAGATTTGGGGGTGTTCTTGAGGGAAAAATGGAGACCTTAAATAGGTTTCCAAGGCCCCACTTCTTCCTCAAGAGTTCTAAGGTGACCTTATCAACTTGGATTTTCATCCTCATTTTCAAAGATTTTCATCCTAATCCCTAAAAACTACTTTTACTTATCTACCCTAGACCAACCTTCTACCTTTTGGAGATTTACTCCAATCGTCAAACGGATTGCACCATTGGCTCCAGATTGCCGTGTTTAGTCGAAGACTCCCCTACCTCCCGCACCGAGGACAAAAAACCATCGTAGGCTAATTTAGTTTAAAAACTAAACCGTGGTAAAATCTTAGATCTTGGGGGTTTCCTATTTTGAGAAATGTAAATAGCCTAGGGTCTCCGGTAGGTGTGAGGGAGTTGGAAAAGACTCTTAGTCGACTTCGTTTCGCCATTGTATGGTCCCGGAATGCTGGTCAACGCGGTGGGGACCCCGCCACTTGATTAATTCTCGAGGAATCTCGCCGGTTCGGATACTTGCTGCTATCGAAATGTCGCGAAACTTCACGGAGCGCATTATTAACATAAAACAAGCTAATCTAATTTTTAGTGAGATTTTCTAGCAACCTGGGTAATTTCCATAAAATTCCCGTTGGAGGTTACTAGGGTTGACCACCCGCAAAAGGTTCTTCTGCAAGTCGGAAGATGACGGGATTTTTCACATGACCTCTCAGGGGGTCACTTGAAAGATGTGCAGGTGCGTTTCCGTACCTGGCACAATTGGTCAGTGGAGATGAATTTGGTCATCTCCTTAAACTGGCGATGGTGCGGAAATCTTTTGTAGATAGAGGAATCTTGGCGAATCGATTTCGTCGTTGGACTCCTGACATGGGATTTACCCTAGGACACCATCCTTGGGCTGTAGATTCCTCCACAGGCTTGGTCTTGCGTTAGTGGCTCCTGCATGCTAACAATCGGGGTTTGGGAAATTCTAATTCTAACTCTAGGACTCGACCTAGTGGCCTCGTTGTGGATCCCTCGGACCGACTTAGCTATGAATTGCCACATTCATGATGGGACTTAGCCCTTTTGGGCCTATGAGACTTGAATCCTCTAAATCTAACTGTTTCGCTCTTTCTACCTATTTTTGGGCTAGGTTTGGTGGGATTCTAAGTCTAAACACAAATCTAGACCAAATACTATAATGGGTATGTTACAACCCTATTTTGGTTCTACACTCTTTTTATGGCTTTTTGTATATTTTTCTTAACTTTAAATTGCAAATTTCCAAAAAAATAGTTCTACGAGTCCCAAGTGACAAAATGGGAGCTCACACACTCAGGAGTAAAAATCTAGAGTTACATTTAGCAGTTGGAAATTAGAGTAAAAGCTCAGCTTTAGGATTAGCCGTAGATTTAGAACTTTCAAGAAAAGTATCAAAATCCAAAAGATAGTCTTAGAGGTTCATGGAAGGAACGTGAGGGTTCCCCTTTCACGTGGTTAGGGATGTTAGAAATGATGTCAACTACTCATTCAACCCTAGACATAGGATAGATTGTTAGGAAGTTAGGATTTACTATCACCCCTGTGTGGGTGCAAGATTACCCACCCTTGGTAATCAGGCAAACACCGATCAGGTTCTATGCCTTTATCCACCTTTTAAATATATGGAGGTGTTGTGAGCGCGGTCCACTGTGCCTTCCAAGCAATGGATCTTTTTTGCTAACGTCTCCTAAGTGTCGTGGATGGCAGCAAAACTATTAGAAATACATGGGTGACTAACAGGCTAACTGCAATGACCAAGGTTGATAGTAAATCATAACTACCTAACTTCTATCCTAGGTTTAGGGTTGGTTGGGTAGTTGGCGTCATTTCTAACGTCCATAACTACGCAGAAGGGAAACCTTCATGTTCCTTCCATGAACCTCTACTATTATCTTTTGGACTTTTACACTTCTCTTGGATTTTTACACTTCTCTTGGAAGTTCCAATTCTGCAGGCTAATCCTAAGCTTAGCTTTTATTCTAATTTTTTCTAACCTCTAAAGGTAACTCTAGATTTTGACTCCCAAGTGCTAACTCTAATTTTTACTTTCAATTTTGACTCTATATTTTGACTTTTACCCTCGAGTTTTTACTCCTAAATTAACTCTAAATTTTTACTCCTAAATTTAACTCTAAATTTTTATCTTCTATTTTTAGTTTTTACCTTTACCTATCCCGGTTTATTATTCATGTGAAAAGGACTAATTAAGGACACCAACGCTAATTAGGAGGAAGCACCAAAGATTGATTCAAAAACTCACCTTGTCATTGCCGGTGTCGAAAATACGCTCGTCCACATCCGTGTGCACATCTCCATACTCTATAGTGGTCCTTGGGTTGTGTGAATCTCTTCCAAGCTCACCGCTTATTTTTTGAACAATTAGAACACCCGTGTGATCTAAATTCTTCTTTCCTTCCCCCTCTCCTTTCCTCTTTCCTTTTCTTTCCCTTCCTTTCGTTAACAATAGTACTATTCTACCTAATCTTTTATGGACGTCTTACAACTATAGATTCGAACCCCAAGGAGGTGTTAATGTTCCTCTTACCCTCTTACACGACTTTGTCTTTGTGTCATCGTAATCCTCCTCCTAATGGTCACTATGAATTCCCAAGATTTCCTTCTCTAAACCCACCTAGCCTAACCTAAGTCACTATTTATCATCTCTCTCCTCCCCTTCTCCTATTTCACCCTTTTTCTCTCTAATCCTCCTCCATTGTGTGTGGAGTGGATGGTTTTGTTGGTGAGAGTGAGACTTCTTTGTGTACAGGTGGACTTGGAGACTCTGACTTCCTAATCGGGTTATATTAGGCTTCTATCTTTGGGTTCTTCACTAACGTTGTAACTAGGTTCTCTACTCTAAGTTTCCTAACTAAAGTGTCTTCTCTCCCCTACTCTTGTGTCTCCTAAACTAGCTCCTAACTGAGGAAAATTGAGGGAAAAAAGTGAGGTGGGACCCTCTGGGATATCATCCCTTGTGTTTTGTTTTTTTAGCCAGGAGGTGTGTGATTTGTAAAAATACAAATCAGAATCAGTCTAGCTAACTGCTGGCCGAGCTTAACTGTTGGCCAAGCTTACTGCTACCCAGCTTCACTGCTGGCCTGGCTAATTGCTGGCCAAGCTGACTACTGCCGAGCTTATCTGCTGCTGAGCTTATTGCTGGCCAAGCTGACTACCCAACCCAAAATCTCACCTCGGGTTCCCTTAGGGGAACCCACAAAAAAGCTTAAACCGGATTTTTTCTTAGAAAATTAGGGACAGAGTCAAAGCTTTGTCATGCGGGGGGTTAGGCCTACAAATTTTTGTACACAAGCCCAACTTCCCAAGTCACCTGCTATCTCTTCCCACACTAGGACTCTAGATCTTGGAAGCTAAACTCTAGAGGTTTCTACAAAGGTCTTGGAAACTAGACTTTGGAACGGAACACCGGGGAAGGTTAAAGCTTTGCCACTAAGTTGGATTTAACACCAACTTTAGGACTTTACGGTGCCCCAGGGGTTCAAAGCTCCGCCGCCGAAACTGTTTAACACACACTTTAGGACTCTAACTTGTTACAAGTTCAAAGCTTCGCCGTCCCGAAGGGGATTCCACTCAACAGGGAGAATAGGAGAAGAGGGTTGTCAAAAAATTTACACAAAGAGGATAAACAAGTTAAGTCCACTTAGCAAATACAAAGATCATACGCTAAAGGCCCTCCAAAGCGGCATCGCCAAGGTACGATGGGGGGTTGCTCTAGGGTTAGTACAAGAACCACCAATATTCCCAAACCACCCAAACTAGTTCACAAGGGTACGGAAATGATACATGAGGGGTGGAACACCCGCTTGACTTACGACAAAGGTACACAGAGAGCAACAAGGTAAGATTAGAAGGACCCCCAAAGACCTTCAAAGCTTGAAAAACAACAACAAAAAGGAGCAAAAAGTGCTCCAAAACACCGTAGAGGTTTTTGGCTTCAAACGCCAAAATATCCAAAATAACTTAGACCCACGGACCCAAAACAAGAATTGGGGTGTTCTAGAGAGAAAAATGAGGACCTTAAATATGTTTCCAAGGCCCCATCCCTCCCTCAAGAGTTCTAAGGTAACCTTATCAACTTGGATTTTCATCCTCATCTTCAAAGATTTTCATCCTAATTCTAAAAAACTACTTTTACCTATCTACGCTGGACCAACTTTCTAACTTTTGGAGATTAACTCCAATCGTCAAACGGATTGCGACGTAGGCTCCAGATTGCCGTGTTTAGTCCAAAACCCTCTTCCCCCCCGTACCGAGGCCAAAAACCCATCGTAGGCTAATTTAGTTTAAAAACCAAATCGTGGTAAAATTCTAGATCTTGCGGGTCTCCTACTTTGATAAATGTAAATAGCCTAGGGTCTCCGGTAGGTGCAAAAGAGTCGGAAAAGATTCTTGGTTGACTTTGTTTTGCCATCGTATGGTCCCGGGATGTCGGTCAACGTGGCAGGAACCCCGCCACGTGATTAATTCCCGAGGAATCTCGCTGGTTTGGATACTTGCCGCTATCGGAATGTTGTGAAACTTCACGGAGCGCATAATTAACATAAAACAAGCTAGTCTAATTTTTAGTGAGATTTTCTTGTAATCTGGATAATTTCCATGAAATTCCCGTTGGAGATTAAAAAGGTTGACCACCCGGAAAAGGTTCTTCTGCAAGTCGGAAGATGACGGGATTTTTCATGTGACCTCTTAGGGAGTCACGTGAAAGACCTATAGATGCATTTCTGTACCTGGCACGATTGGTCAGTGGAGATGAAACTGGCCATCTCTTTGAACTAGCGATGGTGCGGGAATCTTTTGTAAATAGAGGAATCTTGGCGAATCAATTTTGTCGTTGAACTCCTGGCATGGGATTTACTCTAGAACACCATCTTTGGGCTGTAGATTCCTCCACGAGCCTCGTCTTGCGTCAGTAGCTCTTGCATGCTAACAATCGGGGTTTTGGAGAATTCTAAAACCTAACTCTAGAACCCGACCTAGTGACCTCGTTGTGGATCCCTCGGACCGACTTAGCCATGAATTGCCACATTCATGGTGGAATTTAGCCCTTTTGGGCCTATGTGACTTAAACCTTCCAAATCTAACTGTTTCATTCTTTCTACCTATTTTTAGGCCAGGTTTGGTAGGATTCTAAGTCTAAACACAAATCTAAACCAAATACTATAATGGGTATGTCACAACCCTATTTTGATTCTACACTATTTTTATAGCTTTTTGTATACTTTTCTTAACTTTAAATTGCAAATTTCCAAAAAAATAGTTCTATGAGCCCCAAGTGACAAATTGGGAGCTCACAATCATCTGCTCCCATTTTAAACAAGGTGCCTTTAATCAATGAATAAGGGGCTACCTTGTGTTGGAAGATGCTCTTCTCTTCCCGATTCAAATTTTTCGGATATCTTTCTCTTAGGAGGTAGTTGATGATGTCCTGAAATTCTGAATCTCCATTGGCGTTGAGGTGGAATATTAGCACCTCCTTCTCTTCCAGAAACTCATTCGGAAAGTTGGCAGAAATGTTTTCTAATGCTTCCTTCCCTCGATACCTTGATAAGAAGTCAATATTCGAGTTGGTCTTTCCGGACTTCACTACCACTTCGTAGTTGAATTCCTGAAGCAATAGTACCCACCTTGCTATCCTTCCGGATAGATCCGGTTTATTGACCAAATACTTCAAGGAATCATGATCTGTATATGGAATACGATCCGGTATCCAAGAAGGTTGTGCCGGTATTTTTTGCAGGCATACACCACTACTAATGCTTCTCGCTCTGTGGTGGTGTACTTTCTTTCCGCCAAACTCATCTGCCTACTAGAGTAGTATATGGGACATTCCCGTTGATCTTGGTCATATTGCCAAAGAATGGTACCTAGGCACCATCCGAAAGCGTCCAAGGTAACACGGAACTCTTTTTTCCAATCCGGCGGAGATAGAATGGGAGCTCTAACCAATGCGGATTTTAGGTCCTTGAAAGCCTCCTGCCTTTTCGGACTCCAAATGAATTCCGTATCCTTCTTCAGTAACTCAGTTAAAGGAGTCGCCTTCCGCGCGTATCCATCAATGAACCGTCGGTAGTATCCGATGCATCCAAGAAATCCACGGATCTCTCGTACACATGTTGGAGCGGCGAGGGTGAGAATTGCTGTAACCTTGTCCGTGTCCACCTCTAGTCCCTTCTAGCTTACAACGTGTCCTAATAAAATGCCAGATGCCATACCGAAGAAACATTTTCCCGGATGTAGTTTGAGATTCGTCTCCCTGCATCTTTGGAACGTCATCCGTAAGTACTCAAGATGCGATGTCCGGGAAGTGAACACTACGAAGTCATCTATGAATACTTCCAGGAAATGTCATAAAAAATGTCGTAAAATATCCATCATTAAGCGTTGGAATGTTCTGGGTGCATTGCATAGTCCGAATGGCATCCGGGTAAAAGCAAATGTCCCCCACTCTGTGGTAAACGTGGTTTTCAATTGATCCATGTCACAACACAGAAATCCAATTTCCATATAGATAAAGTAGAATAGATGGAATAGATAGAAAATTTTAAATCTTTGTGTTTAAAAAACGGTAGTTGTCTTCCGGAGGAGCTTAAGTTTGGAATAAGCCTCTATCCGGAAACTAGTTTCCGATCCGATCACGATAGGGTTTTCGGAAATGAACCGGAACGCCGCCACCTACGAATTAGGGATCCGGCCTACGAGGCTAGGGGACGCGCCTCGGGAACGTAGCCTAAACCCTAATCCAGTTCTAATCCGAGAACTTTTGGCGGCGCAATGGGTACTTAAGGACTTCCGCCACCCCATCCTCCTTACTTTTCTGAGTTTTCTGAACTCCTTCACGCGCAGATAGTTGAGAGAAAGTCTGGTGAGAGTGCGTTTATGGATAGAGAGAGGTGAGGCCGGATTAGGAACTAGCTTTATAGATTCCAATGGCGTAAAGTAGTAACCCATGAGCCTCGAGGGTGTCAGTCGTTGCTTGGATGGTCTGTCCGGCCATACCGAATGACCCAGAGATCCGTAAGGAGTTAGAAGAGGATCTCGGACGGATGGGATGTGTGGGACTGATAGAGAGGCCCTAGAATCTAAAGAGAGATGAATTGATTCAGGAGCTGATTGGCAAAACAACGAATCAATATGAGCTGACTGTGAGAGGGCAGAGGAAGGGATGGATGGAAGACGTCTGGGTGGAGGTGTATCAGTTTCGGAAGTTCGGGGACGGCCTGGCTTCAAGGGTGGATAAATTCGCGACGGGAAAATTCCGGAATCCGCCTCACGCCAAAGAGGGCTATGCGATCGCGGATTGCATCAACGAATGGCATAGGCGAGTATTGGAATTTATGATTCCGATACTCTATCCAGAAAAGCCTAGCTGGTGTCGCATCGTGTATACATACACGATGTAAAAACAACTAAATGTTGTCAAATTAGAGGATTTTTTGGAGAGTCTAAAGATCCACATGGAGAAAATTCTACCTTTGGAGAGGGATAGTTTTTTTTTACAGAAGATTTTGGTAATGAAATTTTTTGAGCTTGTTTATCTTGTTTTGAAGTTTCCAAAAACCTATCACTCGCTCAATTTGGAGTTCTTGTGTGGAAGTTATGCTTGATGGAGTGAAAAATGGATAATTGCCATGGAGCGAGAGGACAGAATTTTTGAGGGCTCATAACTTTTGGGTGAGAAGTTTTTTTGCTTTGAGATTTTATGATAGTGTGTATCTAGATTTTAGCTTTCTAAAGAGCTATTATTGTTTTAATTTGAAGTTAGGATGCAAAAGTTATAGGGCTAGAGGCGAAGTAGTGAGAGGCTGCCTTTGATTTGAAGAAAGAGAACTTTGAACAGCTTTAAAAGTTGGAAAGTATCTTATTTTGAGTTGAAAATTAGTATTTGTGTAGATTATTGTGTTATCTTTCTATAGAGACGTCACACGATTAGTTTGAAGTTTTTATGTGAAAGTTATGGGTTTGGAAGAAGAGTAGTGATGAGCTGCCTTCGAAATGGAGAGAGTGAACTTTGATCGACTATAATAGTCGGACAGTATTTTATTTTGAGTTGAAACTTATCATTTGTGTATATTATTGTGTTAGCTTTCTATAGAGACATCACACGGTCAATTTGGAGTTTTTATGTGAGAGTTATGGTCTTGGGAGAAGAGTAGTAGTGAGCTGCCTTGGAGTTGAAGAGAGCAAACTTTGACCGACTATAAAAGTCGAACAGTATGTTAGTTTGAGTTGAATTTTAGAAGGTTTGTAGATATTGTTGTTAGCTTTCCAGAAAGATGTTTCATTCTTAATTTGGAGTTTTGGAGCGGCTGTGGCATTCATTTTAGTGACGGGATCTCCCTAGAAGGGAACTATTCGGTTTATGAGCAACTCCAACTATTTTCTACAAGCATGTGATATTATATTGGGAGTTTATGGTGCATTATGAAGATTTTATGAGCATGCATACACATTTTTGTTGAATCACGAGTCCTTTTGTTTCTTGGCCAAGTCTACTTGCAGCCAGAGGCCCGGCACTTTCCCAAGGCAAGGCCTCTCTACTCGACACCGGGTCATCGTAACAGTAGCCAATACAATCTTCAGAAGCATGGAGGAGAGGGTGGTGCACTAGGGGAGGGTAATTGCAACGGTGGTCACCAAATTGGCGGACCACGTCGCCAAGGCCAAATACAGCCCCATCTGCTCGTACTTGTTTCACATGTAACATCACGGAGATGTGTTGACACCGGACAAAATCCTCGTCTATGAAACAGGATGTGAAATCCTCAAGTACAGATTGATGAACGAGGTCCAAGAGGATGCTCCGGTTTCGGAAGAGGAAGAGGAGGAACTCGAGGAGGACCGACTCAGACAAAGAGGAACCAAAAGGAAGTCCACGGATCCGGGTTCGAG
Source organism: Antitrichia curtipendula (assembly GCA_951230915.1). Taxonomy (NCBI): domain Eukaryota; kingdom Viridiplantae; phylum Streptophyta; class Bryopsida; order Hypnales; family Leucodontaceae; genus Antitrichia; species Antitrichia curtipendula. Next base: position 1,568,661 of record OX579642.1, on the reverse strand, counting down.
GGGGAATAAGGGAACCCGGAATACCAAAATCTATTACATTGTAATAGATTTAAGTTAAAGACATTTTATTTCTATAATTTTTTTGTTGTTTGTAGGATAGAATTAGAGAATTTGTTAGATTTCTAGATTAGCAACCATTGCATCTCTCTAATGAGATAAAATGGTTAAGATGAATCTTTACTATTTCCATCTTAGACCGGAAACCGGAAACCAGTGAGAAATCCTAAATAGGATTCTGAAGTATCCGGGTATTGCCAAGCTAGTATTGGAAGTAGAAACCGGGAGCTAACGGTCACTACCAGGTAAATAGGAGAGCCGTTAAAACGGAAACAATTTCCAGAAAACGCTCATATCCAACGGTAGGGAAGCAAAATGCGGAAATGGAAAAGAAGGGGGTTTGGGAACAACCTTCTCACTCCCTCTTTTCCACCGTGTTGTTTTCTGCTATGTGTGATTGTTTTTGAGAGTGGTTAGCAACAGAGCAAGGAGTTTGAGTTTCAGAATCCGGTTCCTGTCGAACGAAGGTTAGACTGTCTGTTTCTTGAAGAAGGAGCAATAGTGTGCAAGAGCAGTTTAAGGGGACGAGGGATCTATGTGTCTAGGACCTACTCCGAGTTTTTGTGAGAGCCATGGTGAAGGCTGAGATGAGTGAAGAGCTGCTTGTAGTGACACTCCGGACGATGACGCTCGGACTGCCTAAGAATTTGAAGGAGAAGGTGCTCCTACGAGAGGATTTGATGGGGCTCGGATGTGATGGCTTCATGAGGAAGCCCTGGAGCTTGAAGAACGAGGAGATGGTAGGGGATCTTCTTGCGGATTAGTCAAGCAAGAGGGAAAAGACGATCCGAGCGCAGCCAACCGGTTGGACTCCGGAGATACAGGGAGAGGTGTATAGCTTTTCCAAGGAGGGAGAAGGGATGGCGGCAAGGTTGGACAAGTTTGCGAATGGGCAAAGGAGGAATGGAGGAGAAGACTACGCCGAGCAGCCGATTGAAGTTGCAGACACCATCAGAGACCGAAAAAGGGTTTTCACTTGGATTCCAGATCCGTAGTCCAAGTCAGAAACCGGAAAGAGGAACCCCATAGAGCGTACCATCCAGGTTGTCTCCCAAAGGAGCTTTGGCAAAGCGCAAGTCCACTCCAAAGAGAGGTCAGGAGCCATCTCCACCTATTGACGTGTATTCAGAGCAGGATGAATCTCCAGAGACCACTAAAAAGGAGGCTAGTGAGTTCGACTCAAGCAATGAGTCTAGAAATGAAGAAGAGGATTCGAAACCGGGACCGGAACCCACACAAGGGAAAGGTAAAGGAAAGGGACTGACCCCTTCCAAGGGTAAGGCGCCACGCGTCCCTAAGCCCTCAGCAAATAGACAGCAGCCAGCAAGGAAGGGCACAACCAAGGCAATACCAACACCATCCAAGCGGTTGAAGAAGTAGGAAAAGAAATAGGTAGAAAGCAGCTTTCTAGTAGCTTTTCGGTTGGATGAATCTAGACAGTCGGATCCGGATTTTTCGGATCTGAGATCCATTTTTTCCGAAATCCGCCGCATGTTAGTAAAGTCAACTGTTAGTGGATAGGGAATGACGCGTGTCATTCTCTGGTCCTTAGCTTAGGATTTTCAAGGGACCTTTAGGATTTTCTTATATTTGGTATTTAGTGGAATTGAAGTTAGCTTCAATCTTGGGCAAGCAAGGCTGAACAAGTTTTCCACTTGTGTTCTTTTCATTTAATTTCCATTGCAAATATTCAGATTTCCACTCCATTTGGTTGAGTTGAACTTGATCCTTGACTTAGTGTTGGTATGCCAGTGATGCTAGAACCATTGCTTCGTGCGGGTAGCTATGTTTGCAGGTTTTGGAGAATATAAGAAGTCCCCGGATGTTTCCTGTATCTGGTTTCCAGGAGTAGTGTCTCCAGTTAGGGACTTGGGTCGGGGGAATCTGTCGTTGTAGTGATGTGGGGAACTGGGGATTGTAAGGGTCTTCTGAGTGACCTACTAAGTCCGGATTAGCTTCTGGATTAGTTGTGAGGAGAAAATGAAGTCCCATTCTTTTATGTCTTTTGTTGTTTTTCTTTAAGTGGAGCTTCTGACACTATAAAACTTGAAGGGTAGGAATTCACGCAGCCTTCCTTAATTGCAAATTGCGAAACCCTCTGTTATAGAGGCTAAACTTCGTATCCAGTTACTAGTGTGAGGATCCAGAAGCAGAAACTGGAAGAGGCACAGGATAACGACACTCCTTCAGATTTCCGGTTCTGTATCCTAGAGTCAGAGTGTTATCATTGAACAAGAGAGTGGTATATTGTTTAGGACCCTTCCTTGTTGTTGTTGTGCGGATAAAGACTACTGTAGGATAGTCCGACCAGATGGAAACTAAGCACGTAGGTATCTTTAGCTTTCCGGTTTAGAATCCGGTTTACTTGTGGTTGTGGTAACTTCCGCATCATGTTTCGGTCATCACTATAGAAGTTAATTGATCTCTATGGGAACGATACATGAGTCATCTTAAAGGCATTTTAAGCACTTTGGAACGTCTATTGGAGGGATTCTACTTTCTTGTGCTACGACAAGGAAGCAGCCCGACATGGATCCGGTGGAGCCAAACCGAGTTCCGGATGAGGGGAGGCCATATGGCCAAGAGTTCTTCGACGTCGGAGACCAGTGGATGGTAAAGGCGCGACTCCTGCATGAAAAGACGACCGGATTCATCCAGGAGGTTGCGGACGAACTGAAGGTTCCACCCAAAGAAATTATAGACAAAATTCGACGAAGGCTGGATTTGGATACAATCCGCTAGAAGGACGAGGAGATCCAGAATCTGGAGAAGACCCGGGACGAGTTCCAAGCTCGGACCAGTTGGGCAGAAGGAGAGTGCTCCTTGGCAAGATGGAACGAGAAGGATGCCCGTCACGTAGTTTGTAGTTTACGGTCACTTGTCACCCAATCGGTAGATTTGGTGAATAAGGCGGCCCTCTACGACGTACAACTGGTGGCGGATGGGCACGTCACTGGATCAAAGGTAGTGATGATTCTTATGGACTTCTAGGCAAGGATGGAGAGGGTCCTGAAGGAAATGCAGTCGTTGGTAGCCCGGGTGGATCTGGAACAGGCGATGAATTTCTCGTCTTTTTTGGATCTATCTACCAATCCGTACCTTCAGACTCCGGTGAAACAATTGGGCTAGAGTTCCATCCATTCAAAACCAGAAGGTCTGGAATCGTTACTAAGGCCACATGAGGTTCCACAGGGGTGGCTAACGCAGCGGAGTCAGATCGCCACGAAGGTTCCGACCCAAGAACAGAATATTCCGGCTTAGGCAAAAAACCCTGCATAAGCACAGATCGAAACTTTAGAGTCCGTAAACCCAACGCAGTCGATGTTGCAGAACAACCTCCTCAAACGGATGGGGGCGGTGGCCAATCCGGCCTGAACAAGTCCCTAGGATTTCCTTCACATGCAGGAGGCGGATGCACCAGAAGCAGAGGCACCAAAGGAGAGAGAAGCTCCCATCAACTTGGACGAGTTGGAGGAGGTGAACGAGATTGTGGATTTGGAGAAGGACGACTTCGAATCCGGATCCATGACGGAAATGGACAAAGACCTTCCGCCCTCTCCTAGAAAGATTCAGACCCAAGCAACGGTACGGTTGACTCCTATCAAGCCAACTCCGAAAAAAGCTGCGAATCAAGGTGGCAGCAGTTCGAAGAAGACGCACCGCGGGAAGTAGATAGGATGGATAGTAGAAGTTTTACGGATTTTGTTAGTTTTCGGAACGGATTTTCTGTATGTAGGCCCGTTTCCGGATTTTTAGAGATAACTTACATTAGCATTTTGGATATCTCGGATGCTTCTGTGGTTGGTTAGCTTGATTTTCGGTTGTCCTTTTTTACTTTTTGTTTTAGTTTTAAATGGTGGGCAGGTATGTTGCCCATTCATTCCATCCTTGTGTGCTTTCATATTTTTCACTTCACTTTCCTTACTTTAACCTGAGCCACCAAGTGGACTTTTTCACGCTCTAAGTGTTGTACGAGGGCTTGGGATTTGTGTTTGCATGTTTGTAAGGTGTAAGAGGGAACCGGAAAGGAGGAATCCGGATTTATGATTGTTTAGATTTTAGACAGTAGGGGATCTTTGAAGGAGTTAGGTCGAATCTGTAGGACTTATGCACTTAGAGTCTTTAAACTACTATGGTAATCCAATTGGAGTAGAGAGGGTGAGGTTCCGGAACTAAGAGTAGTTCCTTGCAGAGTTAAGCGGCCGCCAGGGAAAAAAACCCCATTTACCGGAAGATCTGCCAACTGCAGTATTAGACTAATTCCTCGTAGATTTCCCTTTGTGTTGAATCCGGATAATTGTGTATTTGTCGTTGTAGTGGAGAGGAGAGACCGGATTCTGCGTGACTTGCTTCCCGGATAGACCATCCGGAAAGTTGTGAAGAGACAGAAACCCACTTCATCACAAACTTAGATCTGTTGAAGTATCTTGGGTTGTTTTGTAGTTAGAGTGCGTGATCGATAAGTGGTGGAGTCCCTGTCCGTTTAAAGAACAAAAGCAGATCCCCTGAAGGTAAAACAAGGGCATAACAAACCGAAGAGTGATTGTATCCGGATTCCGGAAGTGGACGGATCCAGATCAAAATCCGGATAGAAGTAAGTTCCGGAAGAGGGGAAAGAGGTTTTGGGTTCCCTTGGGGTGTTTTAGAGATAATCCGAGTAATCCAAACTCATAGCAACATAGTAGAGTCCCTGGGACGATATTCCATGTCATCTAACCACAATTGTGTGTTAAAGGTGCTTACACCTAGATTACGTGTACGACAATCCATTAATCGAATGAAAATTTGATTGTACCCAAAGAATCCATCCAAAAAGTTGTAGCATTCACTTCCGGAAACATGATCCAAAATAATATCCATAAATGGTAACGGAAAATAATCTTTCCTTGATGCCACATTTAGTTTTCGGAAGTCCTGACAGACTCGGATCTTTACTTTACTTTCTGGTCCGAGCTTCTTAGGGACAACCACGATAGAAGAAACCCATTCAGAGTTGTGGACTGGATATATAAATCCGGCCTCTAATAAGGCATCGATTTCCTCTTTTACCATCAACGAGTATCGGGGGTTCAGTCGGTGTTGTCGTTGATGGATTGGAACTGCTCCCTCCACCAAGTCAACCCGGTGTTCTCCTAACTCGACTAGTATCCCGCTTAGGTCCGAAGGTATCCAGGCGAAGACATCCAGGTATTCTTCTAAGAGTTTTCCATACTCTTTCCTCTCCGACGTGTTCATGAAGTTACTCATGAAGAACGTCTTCCTTGAATTCAGATCCACTTTTTCGTAATCCAAAGGATTTACGATATTTTTGATCCGTTCGGGTTCCATCTCTTCCGGATTACTTCGGAACCCGCTCCATGGAATTTTCTAACTTGGTCCGCCAAGACCAATAATCAGAAAATTTTCCTCTCCCATCTGTTATTTGATCCACTCATAAGTAAGAGGTACATCCATTTTTTTCCAAGGATCGGTCTTCAAATATAGTATCCTCAATGAGGAGGGTGCTTTCTTTTGTGAATCTCCACAGTAGGTTCCAGAAATGTGAAGTCAGTTTCCGTCATGGAGGTAAAATAACTAGGTACTGAGTCGGAGTCTTCCGGATCCGACCAATCCGTGGTATACCCGTCAGATCCACTGGTTTCTCCTAGATGGTCTATATGCTTCCAGGGGATCCAAATAGATGTTTTTCCCACCACGAACTCTTTCGCTCTCCAATCTACCAAAACTCTCGCCATGTATAACCAAGGTCTTCCTAATAACGTAGGAAAAGGTCTTCCTTTTGTAACTTGAATAACAACGAAGTTCAGGAGATATGTCTCTTTACCAATTTGGGTGGGAACGTCTGAAAGTCTTCCTACCGGATGTACACGGGATTGGTCCGCCATCCGTAACACTTGGTCGATCACTTGAAAAGAAGCGTAACCAAGGTCAAATGTTGTGTCCTCCAACATAAGATTGACTCCGGAACCTCCGTCCACTGGAACTCTCAGCACGATGCATCCGCCTATCTCTACTTCCAGTTCTGGTGTTCCGTAATCTTCCATCTAAGAAAAGTTCACAGCTATTGTGGGTAGCTTCATCCTTCTCCTTCTCTTTTTCGTCCAAGCTTCCCGGATCAGTTTCTGATAGTTAACGTTATCATGGAAGAGTTGTCCAATTGTAACATTTGCCTTCTGATCTTTGACATCTTGCACAATGTCATATTCATCAACCTTAAGATCCGGATTGATGAAAACCGGAACATCATCAAACATAACCTTCCGTGGTACAGATTCCGGATGACCACTAGATTTGTCAAAATTCCTCTATACTTCCCTACTGATGTCAATGGGAATTGGATGGTATCCTACCCCTTTTTCTAACTCTACTATAGGTTGGATAAGGTCCTTCCTAATTGAGTGATCAGAATCACTCAAACCAGATTCCGGATTTATACTGTCGGATCTTTGTTTCTCTCGTTTCCTATACTCTTTATTTTGATGTTTATCCTTCCGGTTCTTGGTAGAACTCCGGGTTGCTATCCTTTGTACAACTTCCTCTTGTTTTTCCGGAAGTTCCACCTTTAATTGTCATTTCTCCGAGTTCTCAATTCCGGCTATAGAGCCATAATTGAGAGCAATCTGATCTTTAGGTGGAACTTCTACCTATCTATAAAGGGTGCAGATTTGCTATGGTTTAGGACACTCATTACTCCCATGTCCATACTCATGACAATTTTAACAAGGTAAGGCTAATGGTGCACCTTGTCCATATCCCTTATGGGAACAAAGGTTGGCGTAATGTTGAGGACTTCCACACAAAAAACAACATCCAGGCAGAAATCTAGAAGGGGGATAGTTACCTTGGCTGGATCCGGCCACTATAGTTCGCGGATTCGTGTTGGTCCAAATCAGTTACTGTGGTATCTTCCCTCTTCCGTATCCCGCCTGGATTTGAAATACCAGATTGACATTCTCTTCACACTATAAGAAACCGATGTTTTTTTGGTGTTGGGAAAAACATGGTCTGGCGTTTTTTTTAACGTGACAGGTGCCAACGTAGATGCCACCTAAAATCCGTTATAATTGATAGGCAAAAAACGTTCAGATTTTTGAGGAAACATGTAGTTTTTGACGTCGTTTTTTTTTACGTCCTAGAAAACATGGTTTTCGGAGGTTCTGAGGATGTGACATGTGGCAAACACGTCATTTCCACGTCATCTCCACGTCAACGGGTAGGGCCACGTTGGAAACTTTTTCATCCATTTCCTTGCTAACGTGGTGTGTGACATGGACCCCCTTGTAATTTGACGTGGCACCTTCTTTTGCTGACGTGGACAACGGAACGTGGTGTTCAATTTAATGCCATTGAAGAATTTTAATATTTCTTTTTGAAACGTCTAGATAGACGTTTTTAGAGACATTGATTGTTGCATACCATACTCATAAGTCAAGGTCAACAGAAAAAAATTATTTAAAAAAAAACAAAAAAAAACAAGAACAATTGTTGAATTCAATAAGAATTAAAAAGTATTTACCATCTACCAATAAGAGAATTTTTGATGGTCAAATGAAGAAATTACTTCATTAAAAGTTAGTGAGAATGAAGAATTGAGAGGTCCTATTTATATCCATTGTCCGTCCATAGTGAAACAATAGATATGGGATGAGTAGAATATGGAAATTTGACTATTGTAAGTCTTGACGTTGTTTCAGACATCTCAATGTTGTTTCAAACGTCTCGACGTTGTTTCAGATATCTAAATCATGTTGTTTCAAACATTTTATATTTAACACAATTCTTGCTTTACATATCCCATATGGATTGTCTCACTTCCTACCACCCCACTTGTATAAAGACCATCTCTTTTCATCCGTGGTACACATCCATCCATTTCCCTTTTTTTGTAAAGTATGCCATGTGGCTGTCCTTCTAAATTTTTCACAAATGGTCAACATTTTATCATAGACTATAGTAATTTTTACTAACTTATCCATAGTCAAAATTGGTCTTTATGCTGACGTGGCAGTCTATGTTTTTTTGGACGTTCCAAAAAACATCAATATGTCTTTAGTCATGTCAAATAAAACGTTAGCATCAATGATAACATCAATTTGGATTTATGGTAACGTGCCAATGTTTTTTGCAACATCCACAAAAATCTACCTTGTCAAGCCAGATGTCTTCCAAAATCTTCATGTTTTATTGGACATCGCACGTTAGTAGTAAAACAACGCCAAAAACATGGTTTTCTTATAGTGTGGGATGACATTGAACGATGAGTGAAAGGCACCAAACGAAAGTGGGTAATCGATTGGCTAGAGGTGCCGGAGGTTTTGCCAGTTCTATCAGGGACACACCTCAATCGGGAGGAAACTATCCTTTTGCAACATTCGGGATTTCAACTCCAACAACATCCTACATTGTCGCCAAGTCGACTTTTCAACACGTCCAAAATTTTCAAGACTGTTTTATTTGACCAAGCACCACCAAGTAATCCTGATGTGTATCCAATGGTTAGGAATAGCCGAGCCATTAGGAGGATTGCAAATGCACCAACTATAGAGCAACGGAGCAAGTGGGAGAGTGCATGAAACATTAAAGGTCAAATTTTGGGAATAACCTTAATCCCCCAACCAGGACTAGGTGCAATAGTCTCACTAGAGACAGGGGCAGAACATAACAGAAATGTCTATCGAATTACAATTGGCTTGTTTCCCACGTGTACATGCCCAAACTTTGTAAATATGGTTGTTTTTGCTATCAGAGGTCGACAGCAATACGTGAATTGCAAACACATGTACTACTTACTTGTATAGGTTCTTTTGCAAGATGGACGTTAATGAAGACAAGTTCATTCATGCACCTAGTTATAGCTTCAATGAGTTGAAGGTACTTCTATTTCGAGCAAGAATTATTACAGTTCTCGAATAGGCATGGCCACATTTTTTAATGTACTTCATTAGTATTGTATACATGTAAGTATATTACAATTGAAATGATTTGAAGCCCATGGAACTAAAAATGTGTAGGCATGTATGGAGTATGTGAAATTGGAAATGTGTCTCATAACTCTCATTACTACATTGTTCCAAGGTGAGTTCAAGTGAATGATCCTAAACACCAAATTCAGTATTACCCATATGAATATGAAAATCATTTTTCTAAACCATTCTCTTTTTTCTGCCCTAAACCCTAATTTTCTTCTTCATCCTTTTTTTCCCATTAAACTTTTTTATTTTTTCTTTCTCTTTTGATATTTTCCCATTCCTTTACATTTTTTTTTCCTTCCCATTTTTTATCCTTTTTTTATTTCTTTTCATTTTCCTTCCATTCCTATTTCTTTTTTTCATTTTCCTTCCATTTGTATAATATGTGGTTTTTTTCAACCCTAAACCCTAAACCGTAAACCACCTTTTTTCCACTGATCTTATTCTTTGAACTTCTCACTTCCTTTACTATTTTTTTCATTTCTTTGTAGGCCGCCTTCCATTATTTATAGTTAAGCTTTTCTTCCTCTATTTTGTACAATTTTTTTTAAGATATAAACACATGGTACAAAATTACAATGAGGCGAAGAAATCATTCTTACAATTCCAAGTCTTCACTCTAAACATTGAAACATTGGAGTGAGGTGCCTACCACAATGACATGAGTCATGAGGTAGTCATCTCACCTCAACCCTAAAGTCGTCTACACATTCCACACATCTCCTAAATGCTACATCTTTGCAAGAAAGTTAAATTGAGTAAATGCCTAAACCCATAGAGAATAAGAAGGTCAAGACAATAAAGTTAAAAAATTAACACAATCCACAGTTTTAGGAGGCACGGTCATAGGTTCCAAAAAATACTATAAATAGTAAGTAATTTTCTATTTTTACATAATAATTTGAAAACTTTCGTTTTTTCAAAATCATTACAAAAAATATATGTTTTGTAAGCTCTACGCTCACAAACTTCACGCTTGGAGCTTGCAAGCTCGCCACTCCAAGCTCGCATAGCGTCGTTGGTACCAAGAGCATACAATGTATGAATGAAGTCAGTTTGGACTCTTCTCTTACTTTCTTGAATCTTCCAAACAACCCAAGCTAGTCAAAATCTTAAACAAAGATAAACTCCAACATTTTGATTTTCTACCTTTTTCATTGGTTTGCAAATTGCTAATTTCCGCTTGCAAAATGACCTAGAAGTAGGATTAAGGGGTCTTCTAGAATAATTTAGATCTTTTGAAGACAATGGGGCAATTCGTTTGGCATTTGGAACATTTTTTCAAAAGTTAGAAAAATCACAACAATATAGTAGAGTTTGAATTGTTAGCATTAACTTTTTTTCCATAGGTAGCTTTAAGTAAAATGAGAAGAAAAGGAGGCCTTGGAAGAGTATAAAAGGTCTCCTCCTCTTACTTTGCAAACCCTTTTCTTCATTTACTTGTGTAGCCACTCGAGACCATTGTCTTTCTCATTTTTGTTATTTGCCAAAATCAATACTTTGGGTGATGGTGATGGAGTTGTTAGTGACTGCTTTAGGAACTTTTTCTACCTTTCTAGTATAAACTCATTACAAGAACTAACTTTTTAATTCTTTGTATCATGGCCATATTAGAAAATATTGTGGCTACTTCAACTGGTAAGATGACCATTATGGATACAATTTTGGATGGTTTTGAGATAGTCTAAAATTGTTTTGGACCAATTAGGCAACACACTTCAAAGAACTTGATCCATTGTGTAATGGTCAAACTTTCTAATTGATCTAAATGTAGCCTTTTGAATTATGTTAAAAAATATCTTATATTTTTATTACTTGAAACTATGAATTGTATATCATTGCAAGAAACTCCAGTCTGTTCCTTGAGAAATTATAATTGTCATCATTTTTGTTGTAGAAATTGAACTTAAATAAGTAAAGATAGAAAAAAATAAATCCAAATGATTTGAATTTTTTTCAAGACATATAAGTAGTAAAGGAAACTAGTGTGAAAAAATTTCAATTGGTTATTTTATTATTTACACCCAAAATAGCTACAACAAAGATCTTGAAGTCAACTTTGACTATCAAACCAAATCTATCCTTTTAATAAAAGATGTATAAAATTTTGATATTTTTTGCTAGTAGAAAAATGTATTATCTTTTTATGTTTTTTTCAATAATTTTGATGGAAAAATCAAATTATTGTGATTTTTTAAAGCTAAAAGTAGAAATCAAATTATATCAATTATAATATATATTAGAATAATTTATAAATTTTACCATAAATGAAGGATAGAATGAAAAATATATTTTGATAATTTAAATTTATTATGTTATTTAGATTCACACACATGGACCTTTCAATTGCACTAGCTCTTTCAATTTTTGACATTTTTCAAAATCTTAAGATGAAGTAGAAAAAAACTTGTTAAGCTTTATTTTCTTAGTTTAAATCAAATTTCAAAAATAGTTATTTTGAAAGTTGCAATTGAGGTTGACTAAGGCACTTTGGGGATGCGTGGACCTTTAGAGGTTAATGTAGGGCGCAATTGCAATAGAGGACCCACCATCTAATCATCTTAGTAATACATCCAAGTTTTGTTGTTCTCTCTTGGCCTTTTTCCAAGAAATTTATTTTTAAATCATATAAGTTAAAGATATTTCTTTGCTTCGCAACCGTCACCCTTAATTGTACTAAATTTACCATGACACTTCATATTTTGCTTTTATTCTTGAATGTTGACCATTTATCCTTAAAAGACGAGCTGATAACCTTAAAAATCATTTTTTTCTTATTACTGTGCAAATCATTGGCTTCAAAAATAGCAAAATCACTTATTGAAAGTGAAACTATTGTAGAAGACTTCCCTTTTTTATAACAAAATTACAAGGATGAATAGTTGGACTTTTATCCTACTAGAAGATTCTTTGTCATCCATCAGACATCAAACATCTGTATTGACGTTTAAGGGTTAAGTTATACTTATATCCTGCGTGTGTTTCTTTTAGGTCAACATAGTATGTTCTATGATGTTGCTACATCTAAAATTAAAATAAAAATAATTTTATTTTAGTTTTAGTTTTAGTTTTAGTTTTTAAATTCAATATCTTTTATGCACGAAGGAGTGCAATGGCCTTTATTTTATGGCTTTTGGACATGTCAAGTGATAGTCATAGTTTTTCCAAAATGAAGATAATTTAATTCACTTTTTTAATTAATCAAATCTATAACTTTCATATTGTAGGTCCAAACGCTATATAAGTGGCATGTATAGAAAACTTTGTGCGCAAAAGAGGTCAATGGCTTTGTTTCATGGCGTTTGGACATGCAAAGTAAAAGTTATGTTTTTTCCAAAATAAAAGATAATTTATTTCAATTTTTGAATTTATAAAAACTTTGAAATTCAGTAAATTTCACACCATAGTCTAAACATCATGAAACAAAGTCTATGCACCCCTCCTTGCAAAGAGTTTTCCAACAATATCAAGAACGCATCCAAACCCCTTATGATTTCTTAGATCTCAATGTATCAAACAAACAAAAAAAAAACATCCTAACTTAAGGTACTAGAAAACGCGCCTCTGGAGGTGCATTTTGCATGGAAGCGAGCCCAACAGGGCAAGCCTTTGGACGAGCTTCCTTGCAAAATGCGCCTCCACTCTAGAGACGCATTCCTTGGCATTAAGAGCCAAGGGTAAAGCTTGGCAACACATTGGGTACCCCTGTCGATTTGGTTGCAGAATCGGCCACCTTCCTTGTACAACGCATTTGGCTTCCAAACTGTGCGTTCAAACGTGCCAAATTAGCTACCGGGGCTCTTAACGTATAGATATAACACATGCCTATGTTTGTAATCATTCAAGTCTCATGCATTGCCAGGTTTCTATGCACATGGTCTTCCATCCTTTGTCTGATTAAGGTAGAACTACCTAATTCCGTCAGTGATTCAAATCCGTGGTCTACAGCTTTGTCCCAATTCCGTCAGAAAAACATGCAAATCCGCTTCAGATTCTGACAACAGTAGTTTATTAATGCTATTAAAAGATAATGTGTCAATTAATGATTGGTGGATCTTCAAGTGCTATTAGATACATTGGAAAGCAGTATTGAGTTGTTAGAGGACGTTTATGAATCCAGTCTAGTAGCAATTGTGCAATTTCACTTCAGAAATTCACAGAAATTTCAATTTTTATCAAAAAATTATAATTCCACTTGGGTTTGACTCCTGAAACAAAAACACACCTCTGAAAAATATCTTTCTTTCCTAGAGTTGGCCCCAATATAGTTAGATTGCGAATCAGGGTGGCAATGGGTAGTTCTACCTTAAGTGGTAAGTGATTCAGTGCATCGAGAAGCATTGCAATACACTGAAAGCAATCAGTTTTCAATGTTCCCTTCGACTGCGGACATGTAAATATATGTTTTTTATTTTTTATTTTTCAGTATTTGCACTGGGGAGCCCGAAAATGAAAAGTTACTGGTCCTCCGCAAGATTCAGATTTTTCCTAATTCAGAAAACAGGATCAATGTAGATACAGATGCCTACATGCCAATCACTATAAGCTTCCACACAAATATAGCGTCACATTAGTTGCTAATAAATAATAATAATAATAATAATAATAATTTTTCCTATAATTGCACTGCTGCCACTGAAAATTCATGACCTTCTTGAGGCCTGAAATTTTTTTTAAAGATTGTTGAGCTTTGGATAATAACCTGGGGTGTTTTGTTTAAATTAGGCCTTCTGCACAAAGAGAGTTGTATAAAAAGGATTGGGAAGGAAGGTTGACACTTGAGGATTTGGACTTCAAGGATACTTAATGACCTAAGCATGGGTTGCTTGGTAAGTGTATTCTCATCTAAAGGCTTGTTTATACCCAAATTTTTTGGATTGGAGCCCAAAAAAATGGAGTGTTTTGATTGGAAGATAGTTATGGACCTGATGCAAAGAGCCAATCAAAACACTCCATTTCTTTGGGGTCCAACCCAAAGTTTTTGGATGTAAACAGGCCCTAAAACAGTATAGTAATTTTAAGTATTTGCTGACGATGGTGCTGGCCTTCACGGTACAAAAGCTGCAGAGCATATGCAAGGATGTTTAATTGTGAAAATCATATATTCTACTGGTGAGAGTATAAATGAATTTGCTGCAGTTTAGTGTAAGGCAACAAGTCCAGAAAGCGCCCACCTAAGAGCTGAAACTGAATTTTAGGTGTTTTTCAGTAAATTTTCCTTGAAAGAGAAGTGGAATTGGCATCTAACCTAAATCATTTCATATTTTTTTGGAGCTTTTTGAAATTAGTTATGAAATTTTGAAGTCAAACTGGCATAGGGCTCCAAAATCGTCCACCTCTGAAATGTACACTGTTCGTACATCAGTGAAGGCTATGAAAAAACAGCATGTACAAATCATGTACATTTTACAGGTGGGCGGTTCTTAATGCCCGTACTATTCTCGAGCCTGTTACCTTAGTAGCCCATCTTCTGTCGTCCTTACTTTCCATTCTCATTTCACTTCTGCATTTCTACTTTTGACTGCTATGTCACAGGTGCGAAAATGATGATGATGGACAAGCACCCGAATTTTGACTGACGCCTCATATTTTCCTTAGTACTCCCTCCGTCCCAAAATGACCTTCCTGTTGACCTTTATTTAGTGTCCCAAAATGATCTTCTTGTTGGAGGAGAAAGGGAGCTAATGACACTTGTACATAGTCTAAAAGCATGGGCATGCTAACCAATCCCATGCATCAAGTGAGTGGCCACCGGTGCTCTTCAAAAATGCCTCAAAAATTCAATTTTCAAGCACTTTGAAACCACACTTTGAAAACTAATTTAAAACTCAAAATTTCAGAACAATAGGAGGACATCAAACTCTATTTATAAGTCAATTTTTTTTGAAAAAATAGTTCTTTTTGAGCTTAATCTATAACATCTTGTGTAATAGGAAGATCATTTTGGGACGGAGGGAGTAGTATTTAATGCACTGTGTTTTGCTTTCGGGTTTTTTAACCCCTCACCGCCCAAGGCCTAACCATGTCAAAAAACAACTTTCCTTTTCAAGTGTTATAAGTCTAAATGTGAGTAAGTTATGAAAATCTCAACCGTACAATATTGTAGTGTGCATGTTGTAGATGGTGTAAATCAAATTTGAGGTCATTTGACCGTATAGATTGAAAGATTATAATGTTTTAGTGTTGAAAAAAGATGCTGAAATTGTCCTCAAAACACAATTCGAGGTGAAATTCGATTTCTAAACCTACTCAAATGAAAAAACTTTGAACTAAAAAGTGATTCAAAACCAAAAGAAAAACACTTTGGTGGGAAAAAAAATCATTCAATTGACTCATTGCGTTTGCAAAATTGTTTTGAAATGTCAAAAAACAGTGAAAAAAGTAGCAGAAAATCACATCTATTGCTGAACCTACCTCTACTAAAATGCCTCTCAGTCAATCATGACTTCTTGGATTGGTATGAAATTTTTACTACAAGAACTAGACTAGTATGCGCAACTTTTCCAATAAAAATTATTGAAATCGAACCTTCTTTGAAGAAGTTATAAGCCGCCGAAGTTCACTG
Organism: Antitrichia curtipendula; assembly: GCA_951230915.1. NCBI lineage: Eukaryota > Viridiplantae > Streptophyta > Bryopsida > Hypnales > Leucodontaceae > Antitrichia > Antitrichia curtipendula. The sequence continues at coordinate 1,553,070 of OX579642.1, read as the reverse complement.
TAATGCAGAAATGTCTATATTTTGAACTTCGAATTGCTCCCAAGCATTCGAAACAACTTGGATTGACACGAAAATTTTCCCACATTAAGTAGACTTTATGGGGAACAAAACCCAATTTTTTTTTATTGAAAAATAACATTTGATGAAAAAGATACAAGCCCCCGAAGTTGCAGCCATCTCAATGCAGTGTGGTGAACTGAAATTGAATCTGCGAACTTTGAATGGCTTCTAAAAATCCAATACATCTTAGATAGATCTGAAATTTTTACCACAAAAACTAGTCTAGTATGCGCAACTTTTCCAGTAAGTTTTATTAAATTTGGACACCGGACGCAAAAGTTACAGCACTTTGAAGTCGACTGCTAGATTGTGTGAGGCCACTTTTGGGCCCCTTGGGCGGTGAGGGGTTAATCACAACTCGGGAGGTTCATTGTTTGCAAATTGGTTTAATTTTAATTGTCGATGAACCGCAGAGGATGATCAGAACAACACCGAGGTGAGCGTAATTTGGTCTTTGATTGCTGTGACGAATGACCTCTTAGCTTTTGGAATTCTCAGTGATAAGAAATTTGTATAATTGCTCTTGACTGCACTTTTACTCTCTTTTCTTTGTACTACAGTAAAGATGATATTTAGTGTCTTGTACACTAAATACGAAGGCATACACTAAAAGCCAATTATCCTATGAAAGTAAGTAACATTAAATGTCAATTCAAACACTAAATGTGAACCAGAGTTGTCATATCAGACGGAATATCACTGTTCACGGACAGAATCGGACCGATTAGGGCTAGCCGGCTGCAAACTTCAGAGCCTTGTAACTTTTGCAAAAATTCTTCAAATAAGGAAAATGAGATGTTTTTCTGCATCTACAATTTTTGTAGATGCAGAAAAACATCTCATTTTCCTTATTTGAAGAATTTTTGCAAAAGTTACAAGGCTCTGAAGTTTGCAGCCGGCACATTCAAGTCTAACACTAATTGTGGACAAGTTCAGATTTAGTGTTGTAGCTAGTAGGGGGGTAAAAACACTAAATGTCACTCAACACTAAATATCATCTTTGGTGTAGTATTTTTCACCTGTAGAATTAACAATTTTGACCTTTACTTTAGCTTCCGGAAAAATTGGCGAGTTGGATTTGTATCCTTCATAAGTATACGGCATACCTAAGATTAAAGGGATTTGTTCATATTTTAGTTAGGATTTGCCACATGCACACATAGGTTGGGTAGATATTGGTCTAATACCCATCCACTGGTCTATCCAATTAAAGATCATAAAGTTGATAGTTAGCTATTAGGATTGACCTTATGATCTTGTAATAAGTACATGAGTTAGTGCTACAAGAGTATATAAGTATACACCCAAAATTGTATATGGAGCTTGTTTTCTATTTTTGAAATTCAAAGACACTATATGCTTGTTTGCAATGTGTCATTAGAAAGGTTAGAATGTCTAATGTCACTTCTACTTCTTTGTTACTAGGAGAAATAAATTGTTGTGAACTTTATATGAAATGTAAATAAGACAAGGTCAATTTTATAATAAGCAAATTAAATATCCAATTGTATGCTTGGGAATGCATTTAATTTGTTGCAAATGCGTTGTTCTATATGCACCAAATTCCTACAAGATGATTCACTCCTAGCCATTATTCAAAAATTTGGACCTTTCAAATATGTAAATACAATCTTGGGTTTGTTATTATGATATATTTGTAAACAATTTTTTAATAACAATTATGGATTGGACTAAAATACTCCAAATTGCATTGTAAAATATAATGGTGGTTTTTGTTCATAAAAATCAGTTGCAATGACTTTCCAATTCAATTGACCCTATGCAATATGTTGTTTTAGTCATATCACACCTCCATTGCTCTACTTTATAATTGAATGAGTAGTCTGTAAGAATCCTCAAAACTCTTACTTGTATCAAATTTCTAAATCATGCACCACAGTTTATATAAAATTCTTTTGCTATAATAAAAGTTAATTAAAAATAATATATTGAATTGAAACTAAATTTATTTATTTTTATAGAAATTTCTAGAACTGGTTAGATTGGCTTATAATCTTAGTTTGCACTTTTCAATGATTCTACTACTTACAAAATTTAATATTTTAGTGTATCTTTTCACAATTGTTGAAAACTAGATTTCCAACATTTGAACAAATATTGTAAGAAACTATTTTGGCTATATTAAATAATGTTATGAAGAGAATGTTTTTAGGATTCTAGCTATAATTATCTCATAAACTATGACATACAACATTCATTACATGAATAATAGATGTATAATTCTATCCACATTGAACCTATTACACTATCAAATAATTTTTCTATATAATTTTTTATGTTTTTAATAACCAACCATGTATAGTTGATCCAAAAAATTTGGTTGATTTTGGTATGGGCAGTTATATTCCTTTGACCTTTGACCATTTAAAAAAATTTACAAACAATATTGAAGGTTAATATCAATTGGATGTTTTTTTATTTTTTAC
>OX579642.1:1405738-1550363 GCA_951230915.1 Antitrichia curtipendula | reverse complement strand
TTTTGTAATGATGATGGTCAAATTGTAAAGTTTCTAACTTTGTCATAAATCAACAAATACATTTATAGACTCTATCCTTTAGACAAAACTATAACATTGATTTTGGTTTCTGAATCTAAGTTTTCTAAACCTATTTATCATTGCATTCCCACTACGCAACACAACACAGTTAAGGCATAATTGGAGTAGATAGATTCTTAGATCACATCATTCTTGTTCCTATAATGAGATCTAGTGAAGCACCTAATTTGACCCTATAACCTTGAGCACCTATCTCCACTATCAGATTCTACAACAAATTTTTATGGATCTCAATTTGGGTGACAATTTGATTGGACTGAGTTCAAAAGGGCCTGAATTTTGGTAAACATACACCATGGATGCTCAAGAGTTAAACATCAATGAGGACATTTGACCTCCATCTAAGCTCGGAGAATCCTTTTAGTAGAACAAAAGTGTAACTATTCATCCTCAGAATTTCATTGTGAAAAGGGAGGCCTTCTATAATAATTTGACTTCCAATGAGTGCTTTTACAATTTTGTAAGCAAATGATTCACAAGGTATCCAAAGGGATGATTTCCACAGTCCCCAGTCCGTCCTTTTAAGGGTTAACCCTAAAACGCCACCGCTAGCTCGTGGGGAAATACACAGAAAAGATGACCCCAGGAGCTAGCCGTGACGTTTAAGTGTCAAGACTCACTCCCTTCTGAACAGGCATAGCGTCAAAATCCCCTAGGCCTGGATTCGGAAAAAAAATTCCTAGTCCCACATACCACTTGATTGTGGTCTGGCTATGCTCAATACTGGCTCATATTAAAATTGGTAAGCAATTATGTTGTGCTCGAATGCCCAAGACGATTATCAGGCATAAACCACATATGTAGGCTGTATCAAGACCATCAATACTACAACTTTGAGGGGGAGGGCAGAGGTATTCACAGCAGACCCTCCTCTTCTCCAACTGCAACGCGCCATGGGAAGCTGTCTGCGACAGGAGAGCAACAGGAGAGGGTTATGTGACTAAACAACTGCTGGTATAACATCTGAATGCACAATCTTATTTTCTGAAAGCAACGGTTCAAGTAGTAACATGAACAGTGCGACCCGGAGATCTCCTGCAAAAAGAGCATCTGAATACACGTTAAATTTATCCCAAGGTAGCAGTATCTGCTAAGTAGCCCAACAAACCACCGTCCATAGTGAAGTATCGCTAACGAAAACACAGATCATGAGGAGATTCAGTAATCTCCATGCCAACATGCATACTGACATGAGGAACGAAGCGTTATCTCTTCCAGGAGTAACCTTAACCAGCACATTTTGCTCATCAAAGACTTTTCAACACATCCAGAGAGAAACTCTGCGTCACTGGAGTTTAAATTAAAGACAAGACGTCAAAACCAAATCCCCAAAGTAGGCATCATATCTACGTGCGTACTGCATGTTCAATTTTTGCCGACCTTATATGTCCGAATCAATGCATAAGACAAGCAGAATTACAAGATCACAAAGACATCCTGGACATGCACCCAAGTAGATACCTGCTTACTGATTATACAAGAGATATTTAATTATGAATTTTGCAATCAGGGCTTAACTCAGTCCTGCTGTTGCTCTGTAAGTACCATGACTGATTTCGTAGTTATCACAGAACCCCAAATTGCAGAGTTTGTGAAGTCTACTCGAACAATAACTGAGTATTACCCAAACACCTAGAATCATCTTTCAAACCAAGAGGACTATGGAAGCAAAGTGCTGATCTTCTCCAAATGAACGTTCTAAAAGAAAAAGGCAACCCTATATTAGAACAATCTTAGAACTCTAATTCAGTCAAAATCATTTAGATGCACCCTTCTCCTCGGAAAATGAGATATGATGGCTAATCCAAGGTAGGAAGACCTAGCTCCTACACCAATATGTCGGAACCTTGCAGAGCGCCCGAAACCCTAGCTCACAACACTAAACTATGATCAATCCATGCCATGGTGAGGGGATCTGAAGGACTTCCACCCCATAAAGACAGGTGACGAGATATAACAAATTATCAAAAACAAAAATCGGAAAGTCCGAACACAATCGATCCTCTGCCACAGCAGCATGAAATGCAAGAGCTAACTTACAATCCTCATTCCGCCAGAGGTTTCAACCTAGTAAGCCTCCGAATCCGATCCTTGTCGGTGTGCTCCAAAGCTCCTTGGGAAATAATCTCATCCAAACACAAGCACACCTTCCCGTACTTCTCCAAGAACAAGCGCTCACTAGGGTCCTTCCTGCACACCTCCTTCACACTCGATGTGACGGCATTCAAAACTTCCATCAGCGCGAGCTCGTCATAGACCTCCTTTCCCACGGCAAAAATACAAATGTCGCCGATGACGGTGTACACAATGAACACGGACTTGTGCGACGCCACGAAGACCTCATCGTCGCGCGCGGTTTTGAGATTCTCCGTCGTCAGCTTGACCAAGAAGGAGCGCCAGTGCAGGCGCTCCTCCGCGGGAAGTCCATGGAACCGCTCCAGAAGCACATTGCCCGTGCGGTTGGTGAAGAGCACGCACAGAATCATTGTGGCTATGGCGATCACCAGTTCCGCGACGTTGCGAAAAAGGATCACAAACCCCACTGCAAATAGCCTGCCGAAGGAGACGACCGCAAGCAAGGTCGAAGCTCCTGATACCCTTCATGTATTTTGCTTCATAACCCGGTATAAACCGGGACATACCCTGAGGTGCGGTTCCTACCATTAACCCCTAAAAGCCCAAGGAGTAGGGACAAAATATAAAGTGTGTTATAACATATTATAACACACTTTTTTGAAGTTTGAATTGAAGAAGATAATGTGAAGCATAAAAAGTAGAAAGTATCCGTATAGTCAAAACTATAAAAATATTTTTACATTATTTTCAAATGAATTTTGAAGATATAACTTCAAAAGTTCTTTAAAAATATAATTTCTACCTTTAGCATTTGAATTTTTTTTGATTGGTCAAAATTGTGGTTTCTATTGATTTGTGAAAAATATGCATAAGATATAGTCATGAAAACACCAATAATTTTTTCTTTTTGGACGATGAGTAAAGGGCTTGCAAGCATTGTTTCATCCAACTAACTTCTCATTCGTCCAATGCAAAACTTGAATCTTGAAAAGACAACCTTCTTTGATGACCAATTTTATGAAATTGTACTAAATGATATTTCTATTCAAAGATATAAGCAAAAATGTGCCAAATTTTGAAAAATGATTGAGGTGTTAAGGGGGATAATTTTGAACGTCTTGTTTTTAACCTTGTAAGGATAAAAAGTACTATACCTAAAGAACGCACCAATTAGTCCAAAATTGAATCAATTTTGGCAAGTATCTTAGTGATAGGTGTCATCCTTTCAGAGTTAATGAAAGAATTCCAATAAATTATCTATTTTTTCTTGTATAAATTGTGTTGCCCCTAGGGAGTTGATTACTATTTACTTTGAAAACTATGCAATTTCACTAGTTCAAATTCATGATGTAAACAATGTTGTTAAATGTAGTTTTCAATGTGATTTGAAGTGAGTAGTGAATAAAGGAGCCAACACATTTATATCATTTGAAATGGTAGGCAATGAATAAATATATAATGCACTTTTAACATTGCCTTGTATAGTGTATAATAGCTTTGTTGGTTGTAACATCCATATTTGATTCAAAACCATGTGTCAATTTAACACTTTTACTTGAACAAATTGGCTAATGTACTTAGAGGTAATAAAAATGAGGGATATGTAAAAATGCAGGATTTGCAAACTTATCATAACTTCAAATCTCATTTAAGTATAGTGATTCAATTTTTTTCAAAAATATTTCAACTAAAAAATGTGGAAATTTTAGTTGAGTTTTAGCTCCAAAAACCTGTTTATAATTTGAATCATCAAATCAAAAGCAACGACGCTAGGGTCCGAGCTTGGAGCGGTGAGCTTGTGAGCTGTGAGCATATAACTTGCGAGCGGTGAGCTTGAAATAGCCTTTTCTTGGAAAATTTAGGCTCAGATTTTTTAAGAGTAAAGAATCTGTCCAAAAATTTAACAAAAATTCACGATTTACAATTCACATTGGTACCTATAACCGCGGCTCCTATAACCGTGGGTGAAGGTGAAGGGTGGTTTTTTGGAGGCAAATAAAACTCTTGGGTATGCATTTCAGATTACGGTGATTTGCAGTAAAGACCTTCTGAAAGAACATCTTGTCTCTATAAATATCAAAGATTCATGTAATTTCACTAGAAATTATTCCACCGAAAATTGGGTGGAATAGAAATGTGTGACTCAGAGAAGATGAAAAGTAGACCCAAAAAATGGTAGAAAATATTGGATGTACTTCCAAAACAGTCAGTTTTTATAAATGAGGACTATGACATCATAATTTCACCTGTAGCACATGTTCAGGGTTCAAACATGAAAATACTACCCTCCAAGAAATTACTCCTATTTTGCAATGAAAATGATCCCAGCTCGAACTAGAAGTAGCTTCAACTCATTAAAGCTATAACTTGGTGCATGAATGAACTTGTCATCATGAATGTCCATTTTGCAAAAGTACCTATACAAATAGTATAAGTGCTTACAATTGACGTATTGTGCTCGGCCTCCAATAGCAGATACCACCATATTGACAAAATCAGGACATATGCATGAAGGGAATGTACCCACAGTAACTCGATACACATTTTGCTTGGGCTCTACTCCGGTCTGCAGTACCACAATTGCACCAAGTGCAGGAAGAGGGACAAGGGTCACTCCTAGAATTTTCCCTTTAATATTTCGAGCACTCTCCCACTTATTTCGATGCTCAACAGTTGGAGGATTTGCAAGTCTTTTAATCGTTCGGTTGTTCCTCACGGTTGGATGTGCATCTGGATTTGGTGGACATGGTTGGGTGAAAAAGACCGGCTCAAAATTTTTTGACATGGCAAAAAGGTCCTTAGGCGACAAGGTAGGCCGTTCTTGAAGACAAAAACCAGCATGCTGTAATAGTAAAGTTTCTTCGCGACTCAAATTTGTCCCTGCCAATATTGGCCAAACTTCAGGTACCTCAGGCCTATCAATGATCCACTTTCGTTTTGTACCTTTCACACAGCGTTCAATATCATCCCAGCAAAACCAAAAATCCACCACCACTGGGCGCTTAGTTCCATACTCTTCTTTCCTACCACGATATGTAGGAGCAGGGGTTCCCTTTCCACCCTTCGCAATTCTTGAGGTACACTTGATGTTTGATGTTTGCTGCTGAGCCCAACATTTTGCATTTGACTTGTGGCTGATTCTAGCAATGTGCCACTTGGATGTGTCGCAGTCACTTTCGCATGCTACTGTCACGTACTTTGAATTATTGACTTCACTACAATTTAAGGTGCCTTGCATTGATTCCTCTACCACCTTTGTAGACCTGGTTTTGACTCGAGGTTGCGAGAAGTTTACTTTGTCTGGTCTATGTGAATCTCCTGCATCACCAATAGGAACATCGAGGCTCCTCTTTGTGCTCCCAAATATTTCTTCTCCTTCTAGATGTGGTACTCGAGATCCCACGCCATGACCTTCCGGCAATAAATTCAATGCCTCTGCTATTTTTTTGGGACACCCAGTGCGCCTAGCTACTCTCAACTTCAACTCACTCTTAGATGGTCCTGACCCAGATGTATGCCCTCTAAGGTAAGCTCGGTAGTTTGTCATTTGCATCCAAGCCCGAATACTGTCATCACAAGTGGCGTCGAATAAACTGTTTCCTTTCTTCCCCGACATTTGAAGCCACTTGTTATGTACAGTTTTGGACAAATTGCAAGAAGGCATGTCTGCCATCTCTTGTAAAGTAAGCCCCTAAAATGCAACCATCACCAGATGCAATTAAGATAAATCTCAAAATATACCATGCCATTTATATTTGTAATCGCTTTATAAATTGGCAAGAATGAAAATATTCTATCAACTCTACAAATGTACTATTGAAAGAAAATAAAGAAAGACTTCATTAAAATTTGTTTTTTTCAACTACTACAAAATAAAAACAAGAAGTTGAAAACATAGTACAATCATCCATACATGGAAAAATTTCTACAGTAGACCCTAATACTCAAATTCTATTTCAACAAATACAAGGCGATTGAATTCGTCGGGTTTAACAGTTTTAAAAAAAAATCCACTATGCAAAATCAGAACTCTTTCATTGAAATTTGAAGCTTTAGGGTTCTCAACAATTTCCGAAATGCAAGCTTCTAGGATGTGAGTGTTTAAAATCATATTACATTTTTTTTTATAACAATCATATTACATTTAGATCCGTCGGATCCGACGGATGCATACTTTATTGGAACAAATATTTTTATTCAAAATCTTCTGAAATTTATACACTTCACGTACAACGTTAAAAAAAATCTCTATCAAAACATTTAACTGAAAAGAATAAGTAGTAATTCCAAAATAATCTTCATGGATATAGTTCAAATTTATAGATGCCTACTTCACTGAAAATAGAAAAAAAAGTGCACACCAAATAAGATTAACATACCATTGTCATGAAACCTCCCCATTGTAAATAACGAAAATGCCAAAATGCTAGCCAATGCTCCAAATGATGAAGTGCGTCCTCGGTTGTTGCTCCAGATGGTAGCCACCATGATCGGATTGCAAGATAGCGAACCTCCGCTTCATCCAAAGTCTTGGATTCTTTATATTACTTGCATAATGCAATGTGTTGTTGTTGTAATGCTGGCTTGATGTGTTTCTGGGTGTGCTTCATAAGAGAATTACTCCAATGCAATAAACATGACCTCTCCCAATTTGTCATGACATCATCTGCAGAACCACTACCATATACAATGCGAATTGCATTCCAATTGGCCATTGCACTATCCGCCATGAATCCCTTAAAATTTGGATTGGATACTCCATGTTTCTCCATCACAGCATTCAAGGACCTCCAAAATTGTACTTGAATCTCCGTATCTTTTGATTGCATGTCACAAATTGCAATGGTCATAACCTTCTTGTACTGCGAGTCATACACGTGGCATGCCATGGTGGTCCAGTCCTTCACGCGCTTCACGTGGTCGAATATCATCCACGCATTCTCTAGATCACCTTGTGGTTGCATCCGCTTTACCAAGTTCACTCCACTTCCAAGCCCCTCCGTGAGCATCTTAAAGAGATAGACTTTTTCTTTGCCTTGGCCTGGGAAGACACTGTCATGTATGAACTCGAACTTTGATTCCTTCTTCATGGCCATAATGTTGTCAATGATCCCTCCTTGATTGTTGGAGCGGAAAGAAGAGATAATATTCCGTATACTAGGACTACTTAGCGATTGAAAGCGCTCCATGACTTCTTCCATTTCATCTCCCTTTAAGATCTTCTTCTCTCCTTCTCCATGGTGAAAAAGGTGGTTCGTAAGGAAGTCTTTGCTAGCAGATAGGGCTATGGCAGAGTTCGTGGCCGATGGGGTTTTAGCCACTTGTTCTGCTATGAGTTTAGTAATCTCTTTTGCGGAATCTCTATACACGCCTTTTGCTATTGGATGGGAGTGATTTCCTAGGTGAATTGCTGCTCTAGTCATATTAGGGTTATCAGTATAGCAGTAGTACATTCTTGCATCACAAGACCTAAGGCAGGTAGGTATTGTTTTGCAGACTTTGCAGAGAAGTTTGCAAGTTTGTGGTGGCACAACTCCTACGATAAAAGGGAATACTGTAAACCCTATCCATTCTGTTTCATTTCGCCTAGAAGTCCTAGACAAGTACTCGCAGGTAGCATTTTCACAAACAAGGTGGCCAGCACAGAACGACTTACGAAACTTAAGATTATCAGAGTTGTGGATGTTTTTTGTCACTAGCTTGCACCACGCATGTCCATCGTGGTGCTTTTCCATTCCCTCCAAGTTCTTTGCTGCAGATGAAGAAGAAGAGGCTCGACATGGCGGTAATTCGAAGATGATGTCTCCGTCATAAGTAGGTGGCAAATACTCCACTTGGTGGTGCGTTACACCGCTCATGTTTAATGTAGAAAGTTCGTTTCGGGAACGGTGAAGACCAGAAAGACCCTTCAAGCATATCATTATACTTGTTGAAGTGGTTGGACTCAGACCTAAATCTTGTTGTGAAAAGATAGGTTGCTCATAAGGACTAGTAGATGTATTATATAGTGATTGTCCTAGTCTAGTGTCAGTAGACTCAATTTTGACTACGGAAGAGTTAGGTGAAAGGGGCAAGGAAGGGGACTCGCCTTCTGAATCAGTAGAGAGTTCTACAATAGTCCCTAATATCTGTGTCTTTGCTTGCGACAAAATTTCTGGTTTTTGTCCAAACACTGGAAAACATCCTGTAGGTGTAGTCGGGTTGGTGGCTTCAGGTACACAAGGTCTATTCACTGTAGAATTATTGGACTCATGACTTGCTATCTCAGTGGTCAAAGCTAGCATAGAAAGAGGAAGACCGTAAGCTCTATAGTTTCCAAGACCTAGATACCAACAGTGACCTTCATCGGAGAGAGATTTTGGAACTGGTATTGACTGAAGTAATTCACCGGAAGCAGAACAACGCTCTTCCTCAACATAGATAGAAGACTGTGCAAATTTAAATCGAGCATGGAGCAAGTGGCTGGAAACAGTCGCCCAACCGTCTACGTCAAGTGGAAACACAAGAGGTACTTCGTGACCATCTACCCGAATGCTTGCCATGTTGCTCTCAAAACAAAATTAGAAAGATACAAACATACAAAGAACTCTTTGTAGTTGAGGATCAAATGTAGGACTCATATTAGGATGTCTAAGGTCCGTTGATGAATAATAAATGATCAAACATGGACTCAGTGAATTTCAAATTGTTTATTTACAAATCAAAAACGTCGGCGCATATGGGTCTAGGTGTATAGGGGATTAGGCTACAATATAATTTTTGGCTTGCCGTCATATTTGGAAAAAAAATAATGAGTGCAATGGCACCCCTATACTTTTTATAATATAAAGAGGACAGTGCTAGTGCCGTCATTCTTCCAAGGGTTTTGGTCCATTCTAGAAAATAAATTACCTTGCCTCTTTCACTTCTATTAGTATCCCACACGTTTGCAAATAGGACATTGTCAGTGCTAGGACTATCATTTTTTAAAATAAAAGAATAAGGGTAGTAAGGGAATTACCTACTCAAATTAATTTAGCAAAGCTTTGTAATTGAATGTGTGAAGAATCCTTAGGCATAATTTTTTATTTGCATTGCGGCCCCCCCAAAAACGGCTCGTTCAAACTTCGATGTATACCAAAATCTAAGGAATTTGACATTGGCGGCATAGAGTACCTTGGGCAGTGTGAGCTTGAAGTGCAAATAAATGCCGGCGCCGAATTCAGAACTTATGAGACACCAATGCATTTGAGATGGAGCGGTTTGGGTGATGTATAAAGGAAGCCATTGAGGTGGGGAGCTCTCATTTCACAACCTCCCTTGTATTGTGGGCGACGGTGGTCCTTGGGTTCAATGTTGTAGCTTTTCTATTAGGTCATGCGCTTGGACAGTTTGAGTGAATCATTAGACATTCAGGAGCACAAAAAAGGTCGTAGAAAACGTAGGCCGTTGTATTTCTCTTCTCATAAGTCTTTACAGAGAACAAGAATGGTACGCTCCAAGAAGACAGGAAACAAGAGAGTTTTAGGTGACAATAGTCAGTCACAGAAGTCTCAGTCCTCTGAGGGAGGAGATGGAGAGCAGCACGAAGTTGGTGATGTCCACCGGCGAGAAGGAGAGCAAGACCAGAACCCGAAAGCATTACAAGCGGAAGAAGAAGTTTCAATGTCCCTACAGCCATCGAATGTAAGTTTGTAGTTTGAATTCTTTGAAAAATAGATACTTTTTCAATTTGCAGTTCCGAGTACTTTGAATTTGTCGAGTTTACGAAGTCAATTCTTGGCTGGACTGTGTTCATTGCTAAGAAGTAAGAAAGGTTGGTAGATAAGGGAGGCAGGACTAGGATCAAGGCTCAGAAAGGCAGTTAGGAGAGGCAAGACTAGGATGAAGGCTAAGGAAGGCAGTAGGAGTTTTGTATGAAATGTTGGTATACATCCAAGAGTCCATCTTCATGTTGAAGGTTATGTTCGATGAATTCTTGACAAACAAATTTTGCTAAGAAGGATTATAGTCATTAGGTTCAGTTTAAGTGCAAGTTCTCAAGTGGGTACCAGAACACTAAGAGTCCAAAGAGAGTGAGCTTGTCATTGTTATTGTGGAGAGCCATAAACCTTAACTGAGGACTTACTAATGAATTTGCAATAGAGTATGAGAAATACTTGTAATGAAATGAATTTGGCAATATCAATTTAATCAATATTGAAGAAAGGTCAATTTACAATTTTGACTTTATACTGCGATGAAATGCATGATTAGGTAATCCTAACTAATGGCTCAATATTGGAATAGTGCAATGCATGAGATGCAGTATTCCAATGTCATCACGTACTCCTTGTAAGGTTGAATATTTGTATATTTGTATTTATTATTTGGTGAACGTTTAGATCATTTGTCTTTGGATTATCCCCTCAAAATAATGAATTATTAAAATCATGCTGATGAGATCTAAAATGAGTAGAAGGTTCTCAAATGGAACGGGTTCTAAAATGGTGCCCTATCAACTTCAAAATTTTATAACAAATTCAAATAACCTCCAAAAAATATGACACGAGTTGAGTTAGATTGGAAATTCTTCTTGTCTAAAAAAATTAATTTACTAAAAAATATTGATAGATGTTTCACCTCCCCAAAATTCAAGTGAGTGGTGCAACAAGAATTTTCAGAAACATGAATGACTGGTTTAATACCTAAAATTAGTTTGTGAAGTTGAGGAAAATTGGACTGCCCTTCAATCCGGATCGCACGTTTGATCGAATGGCTGGAATTCCTGGAAATTTTGGATCTTGTTCTATAGGCGATTGAAAAATAACTTGGAAAATATAGGAACTGCTTGAGGTTGAACCACTTTTGGGAGCCATAAATTCGAGAGCTAAATCTTTGATGTCGATCTGGTTGCAAAATTAAAAATTGCTTGACAAATGTACGAGAATTCTTGTGAATTTCTGCGTAAGATCCATGCATATACAAACTTCATCATTGCTAAGTGAGATTTTTGAAATTCCATATCCACACGTACATGCACCATTGGATGTACCTAAGAGGTTCATTTGGGAAATTCGGAATCAATTTTTGACTTTCTCCTGTTGGCCGAGGGAAGCCAAGCAGACAGCGCGCCGAACTCACTTTACGAGATAGGAAATCTGAGGAAGAGCCCGTACAGGCCAATCCAAGTTCTGGATCAGGATGAGCTTGTAACCGCGGTACCTGAACCATGAGTCCACCTTGCATCCTTCCGTTCTTTCATTTTCTTGCAAACCTCAACGAGCAATCTTGTTCTAGAGACTGTAGTCGTGGCGACCCTTCATAATCACAACAACCGTTGTAGAGTGCGTGTATGCATGGTTTCTTGTTCTTCCTTTACTCCTCCCGGGAATCCAGATGGTGTCCTTTTCTTAAGCTTCGCTTGTTGTACACAACTTAGATCTTCCCCGAAGTTGATTTTTGAGAATCTTGCTGTTCAGTTTGCGCCATCTTGGGTGTTTGCGGATCCTGGTACTGTGCATCGTGCGAGTTGTTGCATTAGTTTTTGTAGTGTCAGTCTACTGCAACGTGAGATTTTGACACTACTCTTTTAAATCTTCTTGTACCTTCATGCAGATGGATCGAAGTACTCGAAGTAGAGCTAGAGCGGTTGCGGGAGCAGGAGGAAGGCCCAATGAGGATGTGAACTCTCAACAGGTTTCTTTTTTCAATCTCATGCCTTAGTTGTGTACCAAATTTGTTTCACTCAACTTGATCTAGATTTGAAACAAGAAAAAGACACAAAATCTAGGGGTACCACGAGGCAAGCCAGAAATGCCCGTCGGCTCCGACCTGTTCTTGCAGGGGTGCTCGTGGTCCCCCCGAATTCCCATTTCTATTTTTTCATTCGAGGATGACGTTTCCAAGATTTGAGCTCGGATCCAACGTATACAGCGGCCATCCGTCCATGCATCGAGCGGATCGTGTCTTGAAAGCAGAGCAGTTAAAAAAAAACTAGAAATCCGAGGGTACCTTGCGGGGGTCGGGAAACTCCCATCGGATCCGACGTGGGTTTCCTTGGAGACTCGATGTACCCCTGCATTCACCCTTTTTTTATATTTTTTCAACGTTTTTGGAACCTAGAGTTTGCAGCAGTCTGAGGATGTAGATCCGAGAGTCCGACAGCTTGCTTGTGCAAACGAGAGATCAAGAAGAATACTTTTGTTTCACCTCCCCAACTGCAAGGACAGTCTTACTGAGATTCGGAGCCAGGTGTAGGTTTCTGCATGGACATTTACGGTTCAATTGTGATTCGATTACTCAGCTTGCATGCCGAAGCACCCTAGCCACACTTGCATTTTGGCAGCATGTCGATTAAGATTCTAGGTTCTGTGATTCAAATTCTAGATTCCACGTCGATTCATTTTATAAGCACGTCGATCCATTCTGTAAGCATTCATTCTGTAACCAGTCATTCCAAGTTGATCCATTTTGTAAGCACGTTGATTTAGATTCTAGATTGAAGGAATTTATGAGCATGATTTTCGTTCATCTGATTCCAGGTTGAGAATTAGTGTCAAGAACCCAGGTTGAATCCGGTCGTGCCCAGCTTGAATCCGGTTGTACCCAGCTTGAATCCGGTTGTGAGTAATAGAAATCCAGTCTTGCGGTGGAGGGATTAAATTAAGTTCTTGCGGTGCATGGCCAATTTAGGTGTTGGAGCGATTTCCCAGCTTCTTTCATCACTTTGCAGGGAATGATTCAGTTCATCTGAGATCAGATCAATACATCAGTTTGTTCGAAAATTTGTTGCTCTTTACTGTAGCTTGGATGTACCTATCGAATTCTCATTTAGACTTTGAACAGGTACCAACATTTATGTCTCAATCTGGCCTTAACGTAAAATATACAATATAATATCGTTGCCATGATAGCTGAGGTACTCCGTCTCCAATTTGATACCAGAACATGCGGCTATCAGTTGATCAGATTTTTGACCACTTTTTTAGTTTGATCAAGGATCAACTTGATTTGGGATCGAATGATCCATTTGTGACTTGGTTCGGTAGAAAGTTCTTTTTATCTATGCTTTCGTTCAGCTTGTAAGAAATAGTTGTAATCTATTGCGTGCATGCCGTAAAAAAATGAGAAATTGGGGGGTACCTTGAGGTGCACCAAAAACTCCCTTCGGATCCGACGTGGGTTTTCAAGGTGCCCCAATGTACCCCCTGATTTCTCTTCCTATTTTTCATTTTTTTTGAAAGAACTTGCAATTGAATGTTTGCAGCAGTCTTGCAAACTAAGGATCAAGCATTGCTTATGGAATACCCGAGGATGTTAATCATAGAGTCTATATGCTTATTTGTCTATTAGCACAATTTGGAGTCAGTAAGCACGTCAAATTAGATTTTGTAGTTTGTATATAGAACCTCGAAGGAGCAGTCTAAAAGCACGATCAGGCAGGTTATTAGAATTGCCCAAAGTCAATAATTCACAAATTTGGACTTGCTGTGGAATGATTCAAATGCAGTCTTGCGATGCATGGTCGTTCTTAGATGTGGAGTGATTTATTTGGTTAATTTCAGAAATAGTAATTTGTTTGGTTTTATTTCTTAGATGTTTTGTTTGGTTAATTTCTTAGTTCATAATTTTTTTGGTCTATTTTTTAGATCTTCATTTGTTTGGTAATTTGTTTGGTCAATTTCTTAGATCTTAATTTGTTTGGTAATTTTTTTTGTTAATTTCATAGATGTGGAGTGATTTGTTTGATTTTGCAAGACCTGTTCAATTATGATTTTTCCATTTTGAAAGGAACATGTACCAAGATTATTTCATTTAGATATTTTTAAATCTAATTTTGGAGGTCCTTTGAGTGCATGCCGAAGACCCCGTCGGATCCGACGTAGGTTCCAACATGCACTCAAGGGACCCCAAAAAATGCTTATTTTGAAAATATGTAAATTTCCTTGAAGCCATTCTCTTTGGTCCGCAATTGTTCAGGATGACGTGAGCTTTTTCTCAGCCAAAGAGTTGGTATTTATTTTTTTTTATTTTTTTGATAGAGAGAATTAAATGAGTAATCCACAACAAGTGGTTTTAAATTGTTTAAAGGTTTTTTGAACTTTAGATTAATTTTTGAAAATGGTTTGTTTTCGGTTGCTATTTTATCCCCACATCATTTATAATTTAATGGTCTTTCGTTGATAAAAACTTTTGACTTATGAAATGAATGTAGTGTATCATTGAGATATATGCGTAATCAAAACTTAAAGGGTCCCCCTACAAATTTATTTCTAATTTAATGTCTGATGATTTCTACAGAGTGGTCCAGCACGAGGCAAACGCCTAAAACTAACAACTTCTTCCGAGGATCCAACAATGGAGGAATTTACTCCAGCTCCCAAGATTGGAGGGTCTTCAAAGCAAAACACTTTGTTAGAAGAAGGCGGGTCACATGCAAGTGACGATGAAGGGGCTGAAGAGAACTTGGTGAGTTTTGACGATGTAATGGACGCAGCTGATAGGGCAATAGATGCATTTGAAACAAGTGTCCAGAGTGGTAATGGGCTCCAGCGCTTCGTATTCTCAACTTATAGTTCAGAGGAGGAGTTTCCGTACATGGAGCTTAAGAGCTCCACCAGCAAAGGGCGTCTTCAGAGCTCGGATGCAGAGGAGAGTACCGGGTTTAGAGAGAGTTTCCAAGGGGCGGAAATCATTATCCTTAGCTCTGACGAGGATGATGATGTCGTAATCTATGACTAGATTCGTGTACAAGTGATTTTATATAAATCATGTTTTCAGGATTTATCGGCATTTAGACTATTTTGATCTGACATTGTGCTTTTGAGTTTGACTACCAATGACAGAATAATATGAATGTATAAATTTTTGTTCAATGTTTATCCGTGTATATGTTGCTATCATCTACATATTGCTTTACAAGCAAATTTGTATTTATTAAACTTAATGTTTTCTTTTCTAGATGGACATCACACCCGAAAAAATTATGGAAGAGGAGACCATCTTCGAGACTCCGGGCTCTCAAAAAGTTCAACAACCTGAAATTGAGCAAGTTTCTGACGGTGACAATGATGATGATGGAGAAGTTGGCGAGGAAGACTCAACAGATGTCATCCAAGAGCATCCAGAGGAGAAGGTGATGACCGAGGATGAATTACGCAAAATCCAAAAGGGAGATACCGTCAATATTCTGGCCCACCTCCGTATGAAGCCGGAGGAGTCCTTCCGTATGCACATTCCACTGTGCAGATTGGTGACCATGCCCATGGTCCGACCAGCTCTCCTGTCTGATATATCAAAATTGGAGCAAGATTTTGCAGCCGGGGGCTACCTAGATGGTGCGGCAGTCTTCTATGTCTCCACAACAAACGAAGAGGGGAACACAGAAGAATTTACAGAGGTAGAGATGGAGAAATGGGACCCCATCTGGAGAGAGAAGAACCAGATCTTCTCTCAAAAGGTTGAGGGAAGGCAAGAGCTCCAATTTTTGAAGAAATTGAAGTTCTTCATTTGCGATGGAAACCACAGACGGGTCGCATGGATGAATTTCATTGGAAAACATTCCAAGTGGCATTGCAATGTGGATTGTATAATCCTCGATACAATAGGAAAAAATGAGATCGTCATGCAGGTCATGCATGATATAAACAAGTAAGTGAATTGGCCTTTTTTCTTTTCAAATGCAAGACTCAATCATTTCATTTTGAATACTTCGTTAGTTATGATCTCAATCTTCAACTTTACCGCTAATCCAAATGTTTCGGTGACATGTAGGTCTGTGGAGGATTCTCACGTTAAGACAAACTTGGTACACACGTTGTTCCAAGTTCAAAAGTACGGAATGCTCCCAATCAATAAATTTGCAACTCTTTTGAGGCCTGCGGAAAGGAAGAGGTGCCTTGAGAACCCGGTGACAAAGAAATGGTATTCAGTTCTGCCCGACATTTTCACGTCATTCATTTTTAGGGTAAGGACATTCCACACTCTTTGATTTCAAGAGTTTTACACATACCCAGTTTTCATTGCACAGGTTTTTATATCTAATTTGATGGAGGACACTGTACAGCAAGAGATTTCTCAAGCAGCTGATTCGTCAGTTAGAAGATATCTAGAGGCTATAAGAGAGACTGGTAGTACACCAGAGGGAGCGGCCGAAGCAATGAGGGAAGGGGCCATGGAGAGAAAGAAGGCACTTACGTCAAAGATGTTTAAGCTCTTGGCCGTAGCAAACCCAGGCAACGGAATGGACTTCCTTAAAGAGGTGAATGTTTGAGAATCATGGTTTCTTACTTCTTCTTATTCCACAAGAATCTATTACTTATAAATTTTTCTTTCTTTGCAGGTGGAGAAACATTGGGGAAACTATGAGGTGCCAGAAATGACGTTGGAGAAGCTACAAATGGTTGGAACCTCGAAAATGACTGGTAAGCACAAAACCAACATTTTAAAGTGGTGGAACTCTTCGACACTTACTCGAGAAGCCCGAAAGTTGCCACCCAAACCAGTCTCGGAGATCCATCTTCCTCAATTCATAGTGAAGTGTACTTGGTACACAGGGGTAAGTCCTTCTTCTCTTTTTCCTATTGACTTTAAACTACGGTAATGAAGAAACGGACAATGCGATAATTTTCTTATGTTTTATTTTTTTTGTACTGCTTTACTATTTTGATTTTGTATCACTAATTTCAGATTGAAGATGCTGCGGTTGCGTTGTTCGAGAAAATTGTCAAGGAGGACAATCTCACCATCAACTACAATACCCCTGACAAACCAGAGCAGCTACCGGAGTACATTGAAGGATGGCGGCAAAAAATTTGGGACCACGGGTTTCTGAACTACTTGAAAGGAAACAACTATTTCAAGAAGGGAATGACCTTTGATACGTTCCCGGGCTCTGTGGCAGTGGTTCGGAGAGTACTCTACCGGTATGCATTAAATTCTTTGAATACATTTTTTTTTCACAACTTAAAGTATTTTGGAACTTGTAATTTATAATAACTCAATATTTTTATTGTCTTCTCCTATTTTTTTGATGTAGTGAACTGAAGTTGAAGTGAAGTGTCATTTTGGTCTTTTTTTATTAAAAGTCTACTTAGTACGTTGTTTTTTAAATATGAAATTGGCTTATTTGCAGGTACTTTAAGCTAGAGCTAGAAGCGAAGGGGGCCATCACCAAATTGGATATCCCTCCTTTTCTTAGTGGCTTCCTTGATCGCAACTCTCCATCCTGCATGTTCAGCGCACACCAGTTGCGAACGTACACAACAGCTCATTTGAGTGGTGCGGGCTGGTACTTGGACTGCACTTTGGAGTTCACTCATCACTCTGAAACGCAACTTAGAAAATCCTTGGAGGGAAAAGGGATTGTGGATTTGGATCTCATTGATGAGTTCATCGGCATGGATGACGAAGCCAAGAGGAAGGCCATCAACAAGAGGGATGCAGTGGATCGCAAGAAAGAAGTGAAGAATCAGTTCGCACTCCAAATCAAAGAAAAGAAAGAAGCGGAGAAAGCGACAAAGAAGGCTGAGAAGGACTTAGTGAAAGAGAAAGAAGAGAAGACTAAAAGCAAGGGCAAGAAAACGGTGGAAGAAGAAGGCCAAGTAGTGACTTCCTCCACTGTGGATCAAGCGGGTCAGACACAAGAGGGGGTGAAAAAGAAAATCACTTTGTCACAGCTCACGGAAGATGTAATCTCGCGCGTCACTCAAGCGTTGGTCCTCTCCGATGACGAGGTTCCCAAGACCGAGGATTTAATCCTCAATGTTTGCATTGAGGATATTGCAATGGACATGGAGAGCAAAAAAGCCAACGTCTTTGATGAGGTCTTAAAGTACTTGAATAAGGTATAGTAGTTATCCTTTATAGATCAGTTTTCTGGTTTTTGTCAATGATATCATTTTTCTGTACTTGTGATGTATTGATGTTGTAGTACTATAGAAAAATTTAATGTTTGTGTACATTACATTTACCAATCCTTTTTACTTCATTAATTTGTTTTTCAAAGATGTCATGTGCACAAAGCACATTATAGTAATTTTGTCGAATTTAATGGAATTTTATAAAATGACTTTTTGTCTTCTGTACTTCTCTGTTCAAATTGTTTGCCTAAACCATTTGAATTTTGGAGGATTCATTGGTTACGCAATGGTAGATAGATGAGCTTTATTAGTTTATTACTACATTGACATTGGATTGAATCAAAAAATTTCAGATGTCAGTTGGGAAGACCCGGATGTTTGAAGGTGTAGCCAATGCAAGGGCTGGAGTGGACGTCATTTTCATCGATTGTCCTGAAAATTTGCCCGTACCGGGCATTTCAACATCGCCGAAGGACGTGCCCAAGTGGAATGCAGATCCAGAGGCAGATGCTCTGCAATCTACCTGTGCGTTTGCTGTAGAGCATTTGCACGATGATGGATGCATAGTTGTTTTTCACTCCTTTAGCGTCGCATCAAGGTCGGACATTGCTGGAGCTTGCGAGGTGTATGACTTAAAAAAGAAGAAAGATTGGCTCGGCATGAATCGCATGCACCTCACGTCGGCATTAGATATCACAAAGACGGTATGCTAATTTGTAAATTTGAGTTCCAGTTTTTAAATTGTGTCTACACATAATTATCTTCACTCTAATGTTTTTTGTTCTCTTCAAATTGCAGACACAGAAGTTTGGAGTGACAGTTCTTGTGAAGGACCTTCAATCAGTAGGCGAATCAAAATTTGCCTTCAAACGTACGCAAATGATGAAGAAGGCTGGGGTAGATGTAGAAATCGATGATATGCTCATGAACTATATGCATGAAGATGACCTCTCTATGAATGGAAACAAGCCATGGAGAGGCGCACGCGAGAAGGATCCAAGGTTCTTCACTCTCTTCCTCAAGGCCACAAGCAATGAAGGCGATATCATTATGGACTGTTCAGCCTCTACTGGTTAGTGTTCTAATTTTGTAAATTTGAATTGTATTCAATTGTACAAATTGATAGCCTAATCTAACTGAAATACATTCTTTTACTGTTGTAGGTGCTTGCATTAAGGCTTGCAGAGGCACCGGGCGCAATATATTGGCTTTGGAAGGGAACAAGGACATTTTCAACGCCCTCTTGAAGCCAATGACAAAGTCTACACCGTCTGTGGTAGCAAGAACAACGCCAACAACAACAGCTGACCTCCCAATCAATCCAGAGGATGTGCCCATCGTACCTCGCAAGTTTGTTCGAAAAGGAAAATCTAGTAAGTAAGTCCCAACCTCTTTCATTCTTTGTTTGTTTTCTTCCTCTTGCATTTTCAAACACTCATCCATTGTCTTCAATTTCTTTCAGGAGTGACAGGTTGATGTTGGCAGAGGCCATAGAGAAGAAGAAATGGCTTATCGTTAGTCCAGAAAAGCCTTTTCATCTTCCACAATATGCAGAGCAAATGGCAAGCGCTTTTGCAACTTGTGGTTCCTCTAAACCAAAACGACGCAAGAACACTTATGCCCTAAATGTCTTGCAATATGTAGATGTTTCTGCATCTGAGGGTAGGGAGTCCTTAGAGTCATCTACTGAGTCAGATTCTGTGATTGAATCAACCAATGACTTGGATTCTTGAGATCGACGTATCTCTTGGATTGTAATATTGTGTTTTGCTCTTTAATTGGATTGGATTTGTGTGTTTTATGGTTACTTCTAAGAGTCTCATCTTTGTCATTTTATATTTGAATTTTTTTTAACATTAGTACCTCAAAAATCAATATTTACAATTCCGTCGGATCCGACGGAATCATAGGTATTGCTCAATATTTCTCACATTTATATTTTTTGAAGACAACTTTTTCTCATCACCACTTATGGTCTATAATTCAACAACTCTCTTTAATCTTTTTTTTAATCTTTTATCTTCCATTTTCTCGATTTGTGGTTTTAAGCCATCATCTCTGTTATCCTATATTGTTCTTTTCATTAAAAAATTGCTCGATTTTTTTTTAAGTATAAAAGATTTAGTATTTCTAGCATAAAACTCTCCTAAATATTCAAGAAATACTTTAGGTCTAGAAAATAGACCCTAAATGTCTACTCTATAATATACATTGTCCACGGTCATGGGTATTTGAGATAACAAAGAGAGGAAAAATCCAGGTAATTTATATATAATCCAAATGTTTAAACCCACGGTTATAGGTAGCCAGCTATAATTTTTATTATAAAAAAGTTCCTGCTCACAGGCTCACAAGCTCACAGGCTCACCACTCCACGCTCGCCTGCTAGCAACCCTAAAATCAAAAGTTATAGAAAAAATTTAGAGAGAGAGGTAAAGAAGTTCATTTTCTCTCTCTCTCTTTCTAAACTTTGTTCATAGATTTTGAATGGATGATTTAAATCATAAAAGAAAATTTTGAGCTCAAATTTGACTTCAATTACCACATTGTTTTAGTTGAATAAATTTTGATTTTTTTTACTACTATGCTTACATGGGGTTTAAAATTTTGTTACTTTTTCAATTTTTGCATTTTTTGTATGAGTGATTATTTGCTTCAAATTTTTCAATACTCTTTGTATTCTTGCAATGCATGCAGTTAGAAGCACTATTTCTATTGTAGTCAACATGATCATGTTCCATGCAAGATTATGATAGAGTTCCACTTGGCATCTATATGTAATATAAAAAAAGTTAAAACATTAAATGTTGCAATAAATTGTTTTCAATAATTTCTATTGTGGACAACAAATATGCTATTTCTAACATATTTAATATAGAAGTAACATATTTTTATACACTTTTGGAGCTAGATTTATACTACTATTGAAAAAATAAGGTGTTGTTAATTCATGTGAGGTAAATTTTATAAAAAAAAAAAATATGAGTTTTAAATTTTATTTTAAAAATATTCATAGATTATTTATACAATATTTTTGAATATTATATAAATATGCTAGTTATGTAAATACGCCTTTTAAATACCTTGTTAACTCATGTGGTTTTCCTAAATTACAAGGGAGTGACATTCCAAAGGTATTACCACAAGTCCAAAAAATATTTTGTTTAAATTTTATAGTTTTGATATTACTCTTATAATTCATTGAAAACTACATTATTAAAAATATAAATCAATCCTAAAATATAATTCAAAAATTATTTTATATTCAAATATCTAGAATGAATCTATTTGGTTATAATTAAAAAATGATTCATGTAGATAATGAATTCATACTATTGAATTCATATGAAAAATAGAGGGCTTAAATTATTATTAAGGTAGGTAGTCCATAAAGCAATTAGTTTGTAAGAGAATTTTTGAATATAGAGATATATATTGTTTTTATATATTCAATTAGGGGCGGAAACTTTTAGTGCTTTACATGATTCCTGTTCAATATTCATAATTAATCCACAAAGATCCAAAATATATGAAACAACTTGGAATAGATGCCAATTCTAAGGAAAATTTACTGAAAAATAGTTCAAAAAGTTCAACTCCTCAATATTGTAAATTACAACTTGTAAATAGAGGCTTTACTGACCTTGTGTCCTACTACAAGTAGATTTATGAATTCATGAATAACAATAGGAAAGTAATATTCATGATGTATATAGTTTTGGTATCTAGATGGAACATAGAATTTGTAATTTTTGCACTTGGCCAAGTGCATTGATTGTACAACAAAATAAGTGCATTTTTTTTATTTTTGGAAATGTGGTATACCATTTGTAGAAGAAGTTTTTGGTTTTTTTCCTTGTAAAATGTGCGAGGTGAACCTTCCATTTCTACCATGAATAGTACACTAATATAGACTGTATAATTAAAAATGCACCTCAATTTTTTTTCCTTGAAAATTCAAAATTCACTCACAATATCCCAAAACGATACCTTCAATCTTGCAAAAAATTACGTTCCAATCACTACAAGAGAAAGGGGTGCTTTAAGTGCAAATTTAAGTAAGAAAATGCATATGAAAAGGTCATGTACTTTAAGTAGAAATTGCTTAAAATCATGTGTCTAGGACTAGCATTATTGTACTATACAGAATGGTTGGAAGACATCCTTTTAACATTGCTCTATATGACTGATCAGCACAGAAGTTTGACCTTGATATTCGAAGGTTTTCTTCTCAGTTCATGACACTGAATGGAAGGTGATTCGTTTGTTTTTCAATACTTCCTACTTACTGACACTTGGCAAATTCTCTCATATTATATAACTGTTTGGTAGTCACCTTTATGGCCAATTGAGAAGCAAGTCAACTTGTTGAAGAAAATCATTTCACAATGCCTGCGAACTGAGTAGGAACTACGCATCAATTGAAAATATTAACCGTTTAATTCCGTTTGATTTATTTACATAACATTTTACTGTCATGTCTTACATTGTATACATAAATTACTGCACTCCTATTTATCAGGATGTCTGCTAAAGATAAACTACTGAGT
This sequence comes from Antitrichia curtipendula, assembly GCA_951230915.1. NCBI lineage: Eukaryota > Viridiplantae > Streptophyta > Bryopsida > Hypnales > Leucodontaceae > Antitrichia > Antitrichia curtipendula. Next base: position 1,527,835 of record OX579642.1, on the reverse strand, counting down.
GATTTTTGCATCAAAGTATGAGTGATTGAACAAAGAATAAGAAACATCATTAGAATCTGGCAAGTTACGGAGGAAACTGAGATCCATAGTGGCTCCCAAGTTGTCACCGTTTGCAATAAATAAATACTCTTTGCAACGAGATGTTCGCTCTTCATTCTTATTGCAAACCCAGAGAATCATCCAAAATTGGAAACCCTAATCGCTGAGTTTCACCTCATTTATCAAGAAATTTTAAGCAGATCATTATTTGTAGTCTCATGAATGTTGGAATACACATCGATGAAGCGCTACTACTTTAGAGTGCTAGAAATGACAGAATTCAGAAATGGAGGTGGAAATGTGGGACACAATGAGGATAATCTTGTTGATGCAAAGCCCAAAGCCCAATGCTTGAGCTTTTGCACGGTGCAGCGCCACAAACATACTCTCCATGCCCGTCACGCCCAACAACATGGTCCTCGCGGTTGCAGGTGGAGGTGTTTTCAATTTGCAATTGTTGTTGCACGAGCTTCTCATCCACTGCTCCTCAATTCAAAATTTCTTCCGCAAGGGTTCAAGCGCCTCAAATCCTTCAATCTCTAAGGCAAAGAAGAGAGAAACAAAATTTTGCAAATGAATTTGTGACAAGACATTTTGTAACTTTTCGAGAAAAATGCCGGTTAGTTTTCTCTTGAAATTAGTAGGAATCTTTGTAACTACCTTCAAACCTTAATTGAAATTTTGTGCCACAAATTTTCAATAATTCTATTTCTGTCTGTTCCTCACAGTACTCTCGGCTAGATTAAACGAGTAGCACTGAAAAAATTCTACAATACAAAGAGTTGTGACAGTCCAAGACCTGAAAATCGAACAAAAATGGCTACATGGGCCAAAAAGTATGAGAAGCAAACTCTGATATTTTGCTGTTGTAGAAAAAATTTCGGGATGAGAGACATCAGTTTTCTAGAAAGTCAGTGCACAAGTATTGCCTAAAAGAATCAACGAAGGCGCATGTGACCAAGAATGCCATATTTCGATACGTTTCCTTGACCGATCAGGATTCAGCTATTGAAAATACTTATTTGCACTTCCCACCTTAACCTTTCAGGATTAATAACTGCTTTTCAGGAATTTCTTACTAATCTCTCCTATTGAAACATCCGCATCTCTTCCAGTGAATGCTATCAAATCCCACCAAGTATGAAGCAATGTGCTGCAAAGAACCACACATAGACTCACACTTCAGTTTGCATACTTTACTGCCATGAGGATCTAAGTGCACCTGGGATGTCTCACTTTTAAGACACTCTGATACTAGTGACAAAATGATACAATACACAGAAGCACTCAAAAAACAAGAACAATGTAAAGTGCCTCAACTTATATTCCCTGTGCGCATAAGCTCAGAAAACGAAACTCCTAAGGCGCCGTAGTTGGAGAATTGCCAACAAAACAGATGCAGAGGGGAATGAATACAAAACATGGAGACTGGGATTTGGGGACTAAGCCGCTAGGGAGGACCAATTGCAACCCTAATTCTAACCTGCTATTTCGAGCACTTGAACGTGTACAAGAAGAGGGGGGCGTAGACGGTGAGGCACTTCCAATTTTGAGCGGGGCGACGGAGAAGAGCGGACAAGAGCGGCGAAAGAGCAGAAAGGAGTGGAGAGGAGCGGCGGAGATTTGTTAGTGCGGTCTTGACCCCCGTAGAGCTCCGCGGGGTCTCTCAGGTACTCACCCGTTGGTTTTTAATTTGGGGTTTTTTAATTTGGGATTTTTTTTATTTGGATTTTTAATTTGGATTTTTAATTTGAATTTTTAATTTGGGGTTTTTTAATTCGGGATTTTTAATTTGGGATTTTTTAATTTGGAATTTTAATTTGGGATTTTTTAATTTGGGATTTTAATTTGGAGGTTTTCTTTGGAGTTTATTGTAAGGAGAATATTGTGGTTTTTTTAAAGAAAAAAAGGTAGAAGGCAAACAATATGGATTTTGCTCCAAACCTTGGACTCACTAGTGTGAAATAAGTCTTCTTCACAATTTAGGACGGTTAGTTTCAATAGTCTTATCATCAATAAATGTTTAAATGTTTAATAAATTTCAGATTTCCTTTTGTATTGAATTACAAGCAAAATACTATTACGTTTTGAGAAATAATTCATGGAATAAATTGAAATGAGGTTCTATAGACACATAGACATTTCTATAGCAAAGACTAGACATTTTTATAATTATTATCATATTGTTTTGGCACAACTAACCATAGGATCTTACGTCAACCTAGTACAAAAAAGTGTGGCAAAAGTGTCAGAAATCTTTACAGCACATACTGCAAGATATCATAGGGAAAAGTAAAAAAATAGAGTTTTTTAGTACATTTTGGAACTAGATTAATTGACTTTCAATCTTCTTAAATTAAATTCTCTGCAGTACAAAGTTATGAGTTTTAAATATTTAATTCTTTATTGTGCAAAATTGAATTCAGAGAGTAGGGGAAGAAAAAATCATTTAAAAAGCTAATCCTTTTTTCTATTAAAAAAGAAACATTCAAAAAATCATGACAAAAATGCAACATGTATGTATGTACCCGAAATCCCATTTGACCCTCGAAGGGGCAATGGTCCTTTAGGGATTAAAATAGATTAAAAGCAATTTTGACTTGGTGAAGCACTTCACATACTTCTACAATTGTAATTCTAGAAGAAGAATGCACTCTATTAACATCAAATCCAACCATTAGGGAGGTCTACAACTTCAGAAAACAACTCCACACATCTAGTTGACTTTCATGCAAGGAGTGTGAAAAAAAAAAGGTTATGAATATTTTCATTGTCCACAAATTGCCAAATTGAACATTGGAATGCTTCAAGTTTTGGGAACTGCAACTTCAATTGCACATTCTGTAGAATAGTACAAGCTAGAAGTTTTCATAAAATATTCATTCATTGTTCATGAGAATTTGTGGTTGCTTTTCTTGAATCATGTTTTGAACATTTAATAATTATGTAGTTTATTTGTACAGTGTCCAAGGGGAGCATTTTTTGAAATCTATAATATCCTTTTATTGTCAAACATGAATCTATAAAAGAAATTTGATATAATAATGACAACCATGTTGAATTGCTTATTTATGTGGTTTTAGGTGTTCTAACTTTAGTTATGTTTTCATCAATAAATTTTTGTAAAATTTGAATATAAAATTTATAAACTATTGATTAAAGGAATTACAATGAACACATTTTGATTTTTTCTATAAATCGTTGGAATGCAATTGAAATGAACATATGTTGATGTGGTGATTTCTTTGAAATTATTGAGTGTAATGATTGTTATTTCATCTTGTCAATTTTGATTTTGATTCCCAATCTCATGACGATTGTCTTCAATTGATCAAACACTTGACATACTTCCATTGTAGTAAATGAATAAGTACACTATTTTCTATGAAGACTAGATTTGAGCATTATATAAGAAAACATCATTAGAACCCCTGAATAGCCGAGGTCTTTAATTTATAAGCTTTGAAGAATTTAATCCTAAATTTTAAAAAAAAACCCGAACATTTTGATAGAAGATGTACCAATTCTTTTTGTGATTCACAAATATCAATTGAAGTCTTCTAAATTTGCATCTCAAGTGTCAAATCCAGAAAGCAAGTAAAAGAATGAACATGTATAATTCCAATCCATTGTTGGCATTTCAAAATGTAAGTTTTCTTAAATTTAAAATGTAATGCCAGATTTTTTCACAAAGATATACTTTATTGCAAGCACATTTTGAATGTTCTTTAGCATTATGGAAGTACAACATTACAATGGACACTCATGCATAATGTTTTGAATGGAAAATTTATAATCAATCGTTTTTCAAGATCAAATTGATAATGCTGAAATTGAATTTGGAAAAAAAAATAAGAAAATAAAAAGCACTAAGAATTGCAACTCAATTATGGTTTATTCAAATTGTAAGTTTTGTGGACAACAAAATCTGGTAATGATATAGATAACAATGTTAAAAAACCATAAATGGAAATACCCTCGTGTATGCAAGGCCGTTCTTTATAAAAAATTGTAGCACATCTTATTTGAAGAGGTGATGAACAAGATTGCAATATATTTTAATGGGAGTAATTGTTGTTTTTGATTTCATGGATAAACATAGGGGAATGAAAAACTATCATTGTTTACTGATAAACAAGAGGTCATACTCATTTGTAACGTAGGTGAAGAATGACATTATTTGAGGACCAATGAAGCATAAGATAATGAAGAATTGTGTCAAAGCAAATTAAAAACACATTCAGTTATTTGTTATCACAATTTAATTTTAATGGAAGTCTTCTATTCATGTGTTCAGTTTCGGCCCAAATGGAATGGTATTCATAGTGGAATGATATGACATTAGGAATCACTTGGCAAAATGGATGGAAGAGGTTTTGGTAGTCTTGTGGCATTACCAATGTTAGCAACGATAGTAAGGCTGAATCAAGGGAGTGTTGGAGAAAGAATTGTCCAAGCATGTCGCGCAAGACTATTTGAAGGTGGTGTTTCTAGAAGACGTGCAGGGCAAGCAAATAGAAATGAGGACGTTGTGCAGCTCATGCCTGAAGGAGAAGTTGTTGTTGGATCACGGGTCATTGATTCTAGTTTTACATGTGGGATGAAACTTCATCATGTTAAGATATGGCCACATGAGGTTGCCGTGCGTGTACTACATGTTATGGATGAAACAATATGGATTGGAGAATTAGTAGGAGAGCGTCTAGGTCAATGTGTGGGGTTGATCATTCGTTGGAAGAAATCAAGAGTTTGTACCACAGGAGGAGAGAGGCCAAGTACCTCGGAATCAGGAGGAGGGCACAATGTTCAGTTTGCTACTAGCAAAACCGCATTTGTTGGAGTACATTGCGATGCAATTGGAAAAATTGGACAACGAAAGATTGAGGAATGATGTTGCTTCATATTGAATTTCTCTTTTATGTTGACTAGAACTTATAAGAGTGATGTACTTAGTTTAAAAATGTGTAAGTAGGAGAATTGAGCTAGGCATACATCAGTATAGGACTATGTAAAGTAATATGTGGTTGCAGTGAAAGTTCTTTTGATTTGTAAATTTTCCATGATTGTGTAGTGTAATGCATTGTGGAAGTTGCGAAGTTATGAAGTTGTTTGGAAAAAAACACTATGTATTGTGTACGATACATAGAGAAACATGAAGTTGCTGAAGCACCACAATTGTACAAAAAAAACAATGTTTTTTTCAACGATTTTGTATGAACCAAAACAAAAGGAAAAAAGGCCCCCCTTGTCGGAGATAAGGTCAATTTCACTTGTACGGTTCATAAGTGCAATTTCAAATGGTCAAGTGCAAAAATTACAAATTTTGTGTTGTGGATGACTTTAAAGAATCTAGAGTAATCTTCCATTTATCGTACAAATCCAAAAATTGGACAATAACCGTCCCAAGTATCGCATAGTAATTATGTAACATTCAAACTTTGGGAACAATCATAAAATTCAAAACGCCACATTAGGAAACAAATGTATTTCAAATGGATGATATATTGCTCAAATTAAAGCAATTTCTGAAATTTTGATGAGGAAACATAATTTTTTACATATGGATGAAATCCAAATAATCTTTGGATAAATAATTGAACGATTTCAAAAATGGATGAATTGTTTAGTGATAGTATTTTTTTTTAAAAGTCATTCTCAACACATTGAATTTAGAACAAGGGTTTGTATGAAGCAAGGAGCTGTAGCTTGCAGAAGAGTTGTGGAGCTCATTTATATTTTGTCAAGCTAATTAAAAGATTTTCAAGTGTTTGGGGCTTCATCAATAATAGGGTAATTGACTTACATTGTTTCATTAGTTTAATCCTCTCACATTTTAATTTTAATATCATAAATCATAAATCAATTATTAAAGTATCAAGAATTTGTATGTCTAGATGAGGCCTCCTACCCCAAGAGTGTAGCAACTATTAAAGACAAATGCTATAATTTTGAAGAGGAGTAGGAGTGGATTGTAGCAGTATAACACTAGCCTACAAAATCTAAAACAAGTATCGAAAGAGGGATCAATAGAAAGAGACAGATATGCATTTGGTACTTATATGTTAACAAGGCAAGCAAGAAAGTTTTTTGGAATTCCACCTTCTAGCATACAAGACTGGAAAAAAGAAAAATAACTACATCTAGGAAATTAGGACATCAAACCTACTTGACATAAATAGAGGAGCTAGTTGTGGTTAAATAGTGCTTGTCTATGCAACATGTGGCATTGTGTATCACCTTGAATATGCTGAAATATACCATCCAAACAATCCTACACAATGTACCAAAACAACATGTCTTTAGAGATAGAATATCATGTGATAAAGGGTGGATACTTTTCAAAAGAGACATCCAAATGTAGTACTTAGATGTACAAGTGGGTTGGAATTGGAAAAAGCCCTAGGATTCACAAAGAAATCTACAATTGCTTTCTCGATTGCCTTCTACAACCTACTAGAGAGTATTGACAACATTGAAGATTACCACTCTAATCACATCTAGAATGCAAATGAAATTAGGGTATATGCAGCAAAGGGGGATTAGAATTCTTCTTTTAAGATGATAGCAAAAAAAGGCAATAAGGTTGTTAGATGAACCACTGTATATAATAGAAAGTGGATGTGCATCGTGACTTGCATTAATGCTACAAGATCCTATATTCCAAACCTATATATTTTCAAGAGGAAAAAAAAATTCAAATTCATTACATTAGGAATTGTGAAGTAGGGGCAATGATGATTTGGTCATCATTTTTAGTCATCCTTACTTGAAAGATCATCCAACAACAAAAAATTAATCTAGATATTTTTAGAAACAAAATGGAATATGATATGAACAAAATGGAACGCAATAGGAGCATAATTTTGTGTCATCACAAAGTGACCACACATTGTGCAAATAAAGGCTTTAGATAATAGTTAATTAGATTTTAGTCTCATTTTCTTTAACCCCTAAAGGACCAAATTGCGTTTTTGGTAACAGAGTGATTTTGGTAGCTTGTTACTAGTAGAATTTTCATTTTTTTCCTTTGAAATTTTCACACAACATAAGGACAAGGTTTTTCTTTAAGGTGCAACAATTTTCATAACTTTTAACTAAATGATTAAAAAATTATTGCATGATATGTGGGTTTTTCTCTAGACCTAGGCAATCTAGGCAGATCGAAAAAAATCACTTTTTTCAAAAAAAAGAATTGAATTTTTTTTTTAGATTTATATATACATGAAAATCTTGAATTATTCCATTTTGATTAATGAGATGAAAGTTATGAGGAGCTTTATTTTGTGGGTAGTTATAGAATCTCTACTCCAAAATAAATCTTTTATTTAACTCAATTCTTAATATTTTTAGAAAAAATAAATTATAGGACATAGATTGTTTATGAAAACATTGTAAATATTGGAATTTATATTTTTTAATTTCATAACTAAATTCTTAACAAATTAGTATTTTGAATCATTGTTTATTTCTTTCTATTTACTATTTTTTCCAACCATGAATCTAATTTTTATTTTGGAAATTTATTATATGTGTTTCCATTTTATTTATTCAACATATTATGGAGAGTTGCAAGTTTTAGGATCTACATATTTTTGCATAATATGTTTAAAAGATGAAATCTAACCATTTAGAAGAGTTGAAAATACTTCTTTTTGAAACTCAAGCGTTATGGTCTTGCAATTGGTACGGTTTTTTATTTTGAAATATTATTAATAAATATTATTAAAAAAAAATTCAATTTTTCAATATTTAAATTTTCTTAAAATTTTAGACAATAGGGGCTAGTTCCCAGCATTGGAGACAGGCTTGAAATGGTCAAACGACCCTCCAGAAAAACTGAAAAACATCTAATGATGAAATTTCATAATTATAACAAGTATTAGAGCATTCAAGTCTCTGTTTTATTATGGAGAAGTATTTGAATTTTGTATATGTAGTGATTAGTAAGTTTATTCAATAGAATTGTTTGTAATTGAGCAATATACAATTGCCTATATGGGCAATTTCATTAAAATGGCGGTATTCCAACTGAAGTACCACTTTGACAGCATGCCATTTTCACCATATAAGACAGTTACAGATTTTCAACGGCCGTTCTGAACTATTTTCATGCCATTTAAAAATAATATCACCATTTTAATGAAATTGCCCATCTATACAAAAGCATTGGTATGGGCAATTTCGTTAAAATGGCAAAATTTGTTAACTTTGACAGTTTTACAATTCAAACTGGGTGGTTTGAAATGTAATAGCCCTGGATGTTTGAAATCTATACTAGTCATAGATGCCACTTTCACAATTTAGATCACATAGTCTGAAATCTATATCAATCTTAGGTTTTTGAAATCTATAAAAAAATTTGAAATCTATACTAGTATTAGATATCACCTTTACGGTTTAAACCAAGCGGTCTGAAAATGGTACATAGAATACTGCCACTTTAACAAAATTTTCCATTGGTTTGAAAGTTTTTACACCATACTAAGAGATGACATTAGAACTGAAAGATGAAAAGGATGGGAAAGTTTGGTAATGGTTGAAGCCAAAGTATAAGGATGAAGAAGCACATTTATGACAAAATTATTTGTAGCCATCCCATCGAAAAACAACAAATGCTCAAAAGCATCACAATATATTTTTGAAGGAATATGTCAATATACATCTTCACTTCTCAACGTATTGAAATTGCTAAATTGCTAAAAGAATTCTAAGAGCATTGTTCCATTTGGGATGAATAGGCACATAATTGGAGGAATAAATGGATCATCATCCATATTTTTGATGTTTCATCCATGTCTATGCACATAAGGAGCCGCAACACTCCATGGAAAATTGTTGTATGCATTGCCCCAAAAATTGAAATATACAACCTTAACTTAAATAGGCTCTGATTAGATTGTCCCCTACTAAATTTTTCACACTAATCTATGTATTAGATAACCAATGAGCTCCGCTAGCGGTGAATAGGTTACTATACAAAACCAATTATAAATTTTTCAATTACAACCTTTGATGTCCATGATCCAAGGGGGTAGGAAGCAAGTTGAAAGGAAAGAAGGTTATGAGTTGCAACGTGTAATGGCAATGGTGATGGGTTGCCAATGGGACTGTGGCACATTAGTGTTGAAAAATCAACAACCGGTTATGAAAATCGGCAATATGATGACTACTTACTTTTGAGTTTAATTATGTACTCCAGATTTGGAAATTCCATTTTTTTTTTTTTTTTTTGACACAAATAAAGGGAGACCTTTACTGCAAGAGGTAAAATACAAACCCCAGCCACAAGTGGCCTGGGAAAAGAGCCAGAAAAGGACAGAAAAGAACAAACAAACAACACAACAAAACAAAACAAAACTAATGAAGCTGGAAGATGAAGCTAGCTCTAGGGCCAGAGAGAGTCCACCGAGGATTGCCATCAATCATAGTAGCAACAACACCATTACGACACCAACGTTGCTCGAATCTGGCTCTAGTAGCCACCGCAAGATCAGGACGATTAGTCATCAACTTTTGGGCCTTATCCCATTCCAGACGCCCATAGTCCACAAATCCCAGCCAAATTCTCTGCATCTGCTTGACAGGTCTCCAAAGGATGGCGTTAAAGGCAGAGTCGTTACGCTCAATCCAGATTGTCTAGAGGATGACGGTCTTGAGGGCCGCCCACATGCTGCTGACAACGTTAAACTTACGAGGAACCCTGTCAGAAAAAATACCTTGTTTCCAGGTAAGAGGCTGCCATGGACCCCGGGCGTCCTTCGAAGTAACAAGGGTGTTAATAATATGAATCCCCCATTGCCAAGCTTGCTGTGATGAAGAGCATTCCCAGAACCGATGGAGAATGGATTCGAACGTGTGACGAGGACATACTAGGCAGCCTGTGTCGATGCCTTGATTGATTCTTCCGCGCCATGCGTTAACTGCGACAGCTCGGTGCCAGACAAGCCACAAGAGCCCCGCTTCCTTGGGCGCACGAAATTTCATCCACACAGAATGCCAACGGAGTCTATGCGAGAGTGGGAGAATTCCTTGCCATTTTCGTTCTATGACGTTTGGGATGACGTGTTTCTCGCGAAGCATGTCTCTGCCTCCTTTAGCACTAAAGTGTAGAAATGGAACTGCTCCTTGACTTGACGGCCACTGCAACTTGTGAGGGTCCCATTCAAGATGGTCTACACGGCCAAAAAACAAGAAGGTGGGCTTTTTCAATGAACCTTGAATGATGCTTGATACCCGCACACGGTGGAAGGTGCCACTAAAAGAGGCAGATTTGGAGTCTGGAGACTGAAGGCCCGGGTGAATGTCCACCATCATACCAGATAACGGGAGGGTAGCTAGGAGGCGGGTATCTCTGGGGAGAATCCAATCCCGAGGTGGACCACCGATGGTGAGTCGAAGAGTAGGCTTAGATTGAACAATCACAGACGGGAGGCTGGTGTCGTCATGGCTGAAGCAGCCCAGCCATTCGTTGTCTTTAGGTGGAGGGTAGGTAGGAGAAAGGAGATTCCCCCAGGTACTTTGAAGGGAAGCGATGGAGGCATCCCACGCCCCTCCTTCTTCAGGCAATAAGCCGAATTGAGCAGAGGCTTCAGATTTGGACAGGAACTCTAAGCCCGTCCAGACATCACCAATCCTGCTTAGTCCGTTTCTGTGGAGCTTGGCTACACGTATCCGAGAGAAGCCTGGACCAATTTGGGGAGATGTTGACGACCACCAAAAGGACTCACTAAGTAATTCCTCTGGAAGAGTGGGTTGACAGGGAATCACGTGGCTAGCAATTTTCCTCCATGCTTCACAGGCTCTATTCCAGGTCTTAGAGCCTTGCTTCACCTGAAATTTCGGTAGGGTGAAGAAATCAAGGCTTGGGCTCCAGTTACCACCACTGTAGGGTTGAAAATGGGATAACCTAAACCTTAAGAGAACATGAAGGTTGGAGCTGTTGGGCTCACAAGCTTTGAGAATCCATTTTGCCATGAGTGCCACCAGAGCATCAACTGGATTAATGAGCCCTAACCCTCCATTTGTTTTGCTTTGACAGCATTGCAGCCATGCCACTTTTGCCCTAGAGCGGTGTAATGACCCAGACCACATGTAGTTCTGAATAGCACTTTTGCACTTAGCTACACCTGCAATTGTTCCAGCCCAAATGGCAATGAAGAAAAACAAGGTGGAAAGGAGCACATGATTGACCACGATAGCGCGCCCAGTTGTATTTATCTTGGCAGTGCACCAGAACTCCAGTTTCTTGTGTATTTTGTCGAGCAGAAAGGAGTCCATGTTGCTCGAGCTCAAGTCGAGACCAAAAATGGATCCAAGGAGCTTGCTGACATCACCTTTCTCAGCCCAAGGAATCAGCATCTGGTCGGTCCATTGGAGGCGACCCAAACCATCAAATGACCATCAGTAACCACATGATTTATCCCAATTCATGACTAAACACGAACCTAGGCAAAAAGCATCCAAGGTATAAATGATGCTGCGAATAACATTCTCCTCTCCTAGCAGGGTCATGGATGTGTCGTCCGCGAACTGGGACATGACTTGCTGCCTGTCTTCAACTAGAAGCTTGATCCCTTTGATTGTTCCATTTGAAATACCAAGTTTAACCATAGAGTTTAAAACTTCCGAGACAATAAGGAAAAGATAAGGGGCAAGAGGGCAACCTTGGTGGACACCTCTTTGAATCTGGAAGGAGGGGGAGTGCGCTCCATTTATCTTTACCGCGGCTTGAGCGTCCTGAAAGAGCAGCTTCACCATAGCAATGAACTCTGGAGGGAAGCCCATGGCCGTCATGGTTCGGAACAAAAACCCTAGATCGACCATGTCAAATGCTTTACTGAAGTCAAGCTTGAGGAATACAACAGGTTGCCCTGAGTGAATCGCCCAATCGAGAGTTTCATGAATAAGCAAAATATTGTCAAGGAGAAACCTCATCGGCAAGAAGGCTGATTGATCCGGGGTGATTATTTCCATTAGGACCGGCTGTAGACGGAGCTGAAGGGCCTTAGCATAGATCTTGTAAGATACATTTAATAATGTAATGGGACGCCAATTGGAAAGCTTCTCGCGTTCCCCTCCTTTGTGTAGTAAGGTGATGAGTCCGCTAGTAAGACCTGTGGGCATAGTGTCGGAAAGGATTGCTGTGGAAATCATGGAAAAGTAATCGTCCTTGATCACTTCCCAATATTTCTTGAAAAAGGCTATAATGACACCGTCAGGTCCCGGGGCTTTATCTTCGTCCATGCCTTTCAGGGCCTCTTCTAATTCACTTAGACATAAGGGGCGCTTGAGAGAGTTTTGAAGTACTTCTGAAACGCGACCCGAGACTCCACGAAGACAGAAGATCTCCGCTCCTTCACGAGCTGGGGAGCAGGGTTCGGCTGTGTACATTTTGGAGTAGAATTCCGAGCAAATCTTTTCAAGTTGGATTTGATTGGAGTGCATAGTCCCATCTGCGTCTTCTAACTCCATAATACGGGATCCATCGCCACGGTCTTTGTGCGCTTGGAAGAATTCCTTTGAGCAAGCATCAACAACCTTCTTCCACCGTATCCTATTACAAATCTTTAGGCCTTCCACATGGTGCTTCTCAACCACACTGAGTTTCTCTCCGAGGTCACTGAGGCGGCTCTGCCAATCTCCATTAGACGGGTCGGCTTGGAGGCCTTCTACAGCCTCTTGAAGTTGGGCACGCAAATGAGATTCTTCCACCCTTTGTGATTTCGCAGCTCTAATGCAATATTCTTTGTAATATTTTACCACTCTTCGTAATTTCCCAAAAAAGCCTAAAGAATGGTTGGTCATCCATATTTGCTCAATCTTGGACTTTACGATGGCGTCATCAAAATACCTTGAGCTCATTTTATATGAAGACTTCCTGGGAACAGTGGCCTGGAAGAGGAATTTACCCCAGACAGGCAGATGGTCAGAGTGGATACAATCGCCTTTGATAAAGTATTCAGCAACCGGGCTCAGTTGCCCCTCTGAGGGAAGGTAGGAATAGATACGATCAAGTCTTGCTAGAATCTTGACACCATTCGTCCGACGATTGTCCCAAGAGTATTTTATAGGATTGGAACTGGGAAAGTGGTCACGTAGGTTGAGTGCTCCACGAAGTTGGTCAAAGGCTTGATGTTCAGCAGTGGATATAAGCTTACCACACCAATTGGATTTGTCAACCCTGTTTTCCACAAAGTTCCAGTCCCCACATAATAACCATTTGCAATCTGAAGCTAAGGTTGCCAGAAGTTCGATCCATAGCTCAATGCGCTCTCTTTCAATAGTAGAGGCATAAACGTTAAGGACGGATAAGTCGCCTCCAGGGGTGCCACTTAAACGCACCCACTGGGCTCTCTCGCAACGAGAGAAGCCTAAATAGGAGATGAGATGGTGGATAGCTGGCGCCACCCAGAGACATACGCCACCTTTGCTAGCACCATCGTCTCCTAACGAGTGGCCATAACCAAGTGCGGCCTCTTTGCCAAAAAATTTGGCTCGGGGCCATATAGCATCTCCAAAGGCCAGTAAGCGGGAACCTCGGAGCTTGTGTTCCTGGAAGCATAGAAAATCTAGACTAGAACGAAGAGACCAGTAGTAGTTCTTAACCACATCAACTTTTCCAAGGTCATTAACCCCCTGGAGGTTTTGCATGATAATTGTAACTTTCATTTCAAAAATTGGGGTTTTGAAGGAATACCAGAGGTCCCCGGATCGTTTCTCTTGCATCTCCCTCACGCGGGGTAGCCGATTCTCTCGCCTCAGGCCGCCCTGGAGTGTTATGCCTAGATTGCAGAATAGTAGCGCGCCGTTTCTTGGCGGAATTGGAGATGTTAGCCCTCCGCAGTAGTTGGAAGTCTGAGAGTTGGGTGGCTTTGGAGGTGAGAAAGCCACCACTAGCTTCAGTGCCGCATTTGCCCCGGTACCACTCGACAATCTCAACATGGGCGTTCTCTGGGAGAGAGTTCCAGGTGTTGGCCCATTGGCCAGTTATTGCCGGGTCAGCAATCTCCGATGAACCTGCATTCAGGATGGGGGGTGCTTGTAGGACGGTGCTAGCTCTCGGTGACGTTGCTGCAATGCCAGAGGTGCCATCGAGCTGGACAGAATCAGATTGTCTGGATGCTGTGCCATTGAGATCAAATTGAATCCGGATGGGGGCCAAGGTAACCTCGGCTGGCATCAAGACACCATTAGGTGAGTGGTAACTGATGGGGGGGATCACCGCTGGCCTAACCTCACCATGGAGTCCAGAATTAGCTTGAGGTGGGATGCTCAATACGAGGGCTTCAGACGTCACTTGGGATGGCACATCCTTGGGTTGGATGTATAGGTCACCAGGAAGGGCGAGGTCGTCACTGGATTCACTTGAGGGGCAAGTAGTTATCGCAGTATTTTTTTTTTGAGCAGTAGATGGAGCCCAGTCCATCTTCGATAAGGCCGCATCTGTGTCTCCATTGGAACCAGCCAGGATGACTACAACGACAGGAGAGGGGTTAGTCTCAGGAGTGGGAGTGGGAAGTTCGGGTGGGGGCTATGAATGCGCTCCTTGGCCGGAGTTGGGACCCTCCCTTCGACATGGGTCGGTTGTGGAGAATGGATGCTTTTGGGGCCCCTGGCCAGGAGCTTTCTGGGATGACGACGATTGCCCTGGGCCCGAGGATAAGTTGACCGAGACTTCAGCATATGCGCTTCAGATCCATAATGCAGCGGCATCTTGTTTCCTCGGTTGGTTGGGGATGAATTTCGGGCCTCTCCTCCTAGGACCTCGATGTACCTTCTCCCAGCCATTCCATTTGTACAGGGGCGTAAGTCGAGAATCCGCTTCTTAAGAGTCACCCCCTGATTCAGCATTTGAGTTATTGGTCGGGGAGACAGCTTTTGATTGGTGAATCGGAGGTTGGGAGGAGGCAAGGCTCGCGGCAGGGACCTGTCTTGAGGCAGTCGGGACGCTTACCCTTGGACGTGCCGAGGAACCGGATCTGCCGAGTTGGGCGGAGGCTGAGAATCTCTGATTTGGGAGAAGATGGCCGACGCCGGAACTGACTTCTTCTTCCGCTCGTGGAGTTTGTCTGCTACTGTGCTGGGAAGTCGCCGCGGCCGATCCACCAGCAGCCGACGTCTTCACTACCTCACTAGATTTATTCGGAAGGCCAAGGCAGTCTTTAACAAGGTGGTCTGTGTCAAGGCAATATCTACACCTGATAGGGAGATTGCAGTAATCGAGGGTGATCTGAGTTTGCTTGCCCAAACCCGCATGAGATACAACGAGATGAGACTACCAGCCTGAATCGGGAGCAATCGCGATGCAAAACCTATGATCCGTGAAGTAAGGGTTGCGGCGGTCAATCCCGACAACCGACACTAGACCTCCTGCAAGTTCCGCTGACACATTCAAGAATTCCACCGGGACGTCTTTGAGTGTAACCCATGTTGGGGCTCTTAGACCGGCCGGTTTGGCAGAGTTGAAACCCGGAGTCCAGGTTTGAATAATACAAGTGCCTCATCTTGAATGATGCGGTGTTAGCATCAACAGTTTTTGGGTGGCCGCGGGTTGTTTGGTTACGATCTGGAAGAACCCACGCTCTAGATCTAGACCAAGGCCTACCCAATCCCCAACCGTCTTTTGCAGCGTTTTGGTCCATTGAACCATGGCATCAGAGGAGATCCTGCCTCCTACGAAGTACGCAACTACAGCATGTTTCTGAAAATATTCTGTGTCTCTCTTCACTATGTCCTGATTCACTTTGACCTCAAGAAAATTATTGTTGAGCAAAAACCCAGAGCAGCTGCAAGAAAAACCTTCAGGAAGTACCTCTCCTGGACGCGCTATGGTGGGGTGAATGCGGTCGTGCTGGCCCATAGTTGTTGCTGCCGCGACAAGTTCTGGCTCCACGACGTCATCCGCTCTGACCGTCGCAGCAAGTTCCTTCTCCACCTCAGACTTTGTGGGCGCCACAGGAGCGTGCGCCAAGCAAACGGAGTCAGCGTACGACACCATTGCAGAGTGCAGACTGCATATTTGTCAGAAGAAGCAGAAAAAAATTAAAAAAATCCCTAACCCTAACACCTAAAAGCCTGTCCCCACTCATTTTTGTTCCTGTTATCGCTCACAAAGGAGTTTGAGAGGATCCATGAGAGCCTGTGCTACCACTCAAAAACCAATTGGGATCTAAGAATGTGCTCTAAACGCGATGGATTCAAGATCCGCCCTCAGTCGGGAGTTCCGCGGTACGGCTACGGCGGCGCCCCTGGAGCTTCATCGCGTTTTATTCGTCAACCCAATTGCAACTCGGAAATTCCATTTTTCATCATGTCCCTACACAACGTCGTGAGTCAACAAAGCGGAAACAAACTTTACCTTGAAGCCGTAGACGGTCAACGAAAACGCACGAGCCCTGAAGCCCTCTCGAGTCTCCGGATCAGCACAAGAGTGTGTCATACCGTTGGGAACGCGGAGCTCCCACCAACAGTGTCAACTGCCTGCCACCAAATTTGAATACCGAACCACATAACCGCATTCCACAATCGGTCGGCACCACGTTCTTTCTAATTATAGTTACACTTTACCAGTTAGTCAACCGGTCGTGCAACAGTCCACTTAGTGGGTCACCCGGATCAGATGGGGCCCTATGGATTCGCCTGCGACCACTGGAAATTAGGAGTCTGGGACCACGCCGCAACACTTCGTACGAAGTCCCCCAATCCACAAATCCCACTCACTTGACTGCTCTACCTGGTTGAATTTTCCGCTTGATTCCAGTCCATTCCATTGTAGTCTGCTTTCAAGTATCGATTGATATCTAGTTCCGGCAGTCAGTTTCAGTTTCATCTGCCGAAATCCTATGTTGCTATCAGATTGCAAATCTTTACGAAGAGCGTACTTAGAAATTTTTATTGATTTTTCGTGCGCTCATTCTCACTTGATTGCTATTAGTTGCTAGTGCGATCGAATCTTGTGAGGTGACTTGCAATTGCGAACTGTTCGAGGTTAAATTGTTTTTCTAGAATGTGTCTAGGAGAGGGACGTTTACCTAGGGGAGGTTTGTGCACCCTGTCGCAAGGTCATGAAGAGGTCTTTACGAAAGAATTCAGTTCGACCTCTACATTTTCGAGGAGAAGTTATCAGGGGAAAAGTTTTGAAAAAGAGATAATTTGCTGGGATTTTTGCAATACCCATAATCGGCAAGAGATGGACCAGGGAGGTGAGGGCAATGGCAGGGGCTCAAAGATTAACTGTGTGTACGTTGGTGAAGGATCGAAACGGTCACTACAGGCACTAAATGATTGGCAATTTCAGCTGATTCGAAACGGCTAGATTTGATCAAACAAGAGTAGTATCGATTGGAATTTGAGGTGTTCAAGGCATTGCTCATGGTGACTTGAATTCGAACTATTCTCCAAGCTCCATTTTACTGTGAATTTTTGAATTTCTTCGGAGGCGGTTGAATTAGAATGCACCAACTACAATCGTAGAGAGGATTACATTCATATGAACACACAGGCAGTTCCTATTGATAACTATAGTGAATCTCTGTGAGAAATTAAATTTGTACACAGCGGGAGGCCGGGAGCTGCCATGGGGGGACCATGTACATTTTTCACTCAGAACTGTTGTGTGTTTTGAGATTTGTTTAATTACCAATTTGTACACCAGTGTGCTATACTTATGGGTACAAAATCAGGAAACTGGTAATGCCCATTGCCATTCAATTTTCAATTTTCAAATTCAGGTTCATTTGAATAAATCCCCGATTCTGCAAATTTGCTTTTGTACAAATTCTTCAGGGTAGAATGGAGGGAGCCTTGTTCTTTTTTTCCGTGATCAGAAACTGGTCACATGAATTTCAGGAATACAATTCCGGCCATCGAGAATGAATTTTAATTTTTAATTTTAGAGTCATCAGTGATACTTGTTTAGTTCATACTTTTTTCAAGGACGGAGTCTTCCACCTATTTCACTATTTTTCAACATATATAATCTTTCACTCGCTTCAGTGGTGTTGGAGATCGAAGAAGTCCATTCGTTTGCTCAATCATGATTTCGGTTTGTATTCTATGTATCTAGAGCTTTGTTGTCCAGGATTGGAATGTAAAAGATGATGACTGGAGCACAAAGCACCAATTAGATTCAGAAAACATCAACCTTGGCTTCATTGCGAATTGAAGAGCATACATGTACTGGTGTTTTTCTTATTAAATTCCTCAAACTCATTAGACATTATACTTAATTGCTGGTCAGATTCAATGTGAATTGGCACGTTTGAAAATGTATTGCGATTGCGATGAAGTTGAAAGAAATGCAAAACTGCATCTTCCACCAATTCACGTCTCCTCTTTTGATATTCTGCGAAAAAATCTTTCAAATTGAAGTCACTGCCTCACTCTGGCCTACTGCAGAAATTTCAAAAGCATACGAAGACGAAAAACAAATAACCATAGCCACTTGATCATATGAACATGAGTACGTGTTGTGTAAAGAAAGGCCTTGATCGTCGATGTTCTTTCATCTACAACTAAGTGGGCTGTGGTAAATAGCAGCCAGGCCATACACTAGTTACAGTCACGGCTCATCCGTATCTCTCCTCCACGCCGCTATCGAGTTTATAGTGATATCTTCATAGAAATCTCACCCTCAAAGTTACATTACATTATGTGTGACATCTTGAACTGTTTGAATTTGTGAAAAACTTGGAAGCAATTAGGTTCATGAAGATGCCGGACGAGCTAATTGAATGGGGATTAGGGATTTGGGATTAGGGTTTTGGTTTCTTCTGGTTCAAATCGTAAGAATAATTCTAGATCCTCACGCATGCTTCCGTCTTCATCGCACTCTTTTGCATTGCCATAATTATTAATTCTCTTCAGCTTTCTTGACACGCTTCAGAAGTAGTATCATGCCAAGGATGCGAGCCGTGCATGTTTCCGCTTTGCAAAGCTTTTGTGTGTGCAGCAAGTTGGACATTTGGAGCTGAAAAGCTAGCGGGGTGGTTTCATTACTGCGATTCGTCTTTTGGATTCATCGATGCCTTGGCATAAGTCTCGACGTTAACCTTAATTTGTACTTCCCAAACTCCAAAAGAAATTAGCTTTACAGCTCCAGTTCATTGGTAACATGAATTCATGGAATTGGAAAAAAATTCTTGAAACTGACATTTCTTTAGATGCCGTCTAGACACTTAGATTTACACCAGACCTAGTTTTAAGAAATTTGTACACCAGTTTCATGAGTTTGACCTTTTCTGTCTCCGTGAACAATAAACAAAGCCGCAAGAGCAAGTTGTATAGTGGGATGCCCTACCATGAGGGCCTCCCGTCGTGTGAGGGCCCAATCTACAAGGCGAGGGCCGTAGCCCACACTTGAGGGGTGCATCTCAAAGTTCAAGGCATGTCAATATGGTGCCAATATGGTGCATTGAAATGCTATCAAGCTAATTTGGTACCAACCTCTATGCCAAGTTTGATACTGAGTTTGCATGGAATTTGCATGGAGGTTTTCATCAAAAAATTTTGATAGTCTTTTGCTACACCATATTGGCATGTCCTGACTTTCTTGATGCGAGGCCCTTACATGACATGAGGCCCACGTGGTAGAGTGTCTCATTGCTTAAGTACATAGATAGCGGGCTCCATGTTCAAAATTATCGTGCCTTACACCATTATCGGTGCCTGGCACTATTATTGAGACATTATGCTCTATAATTAGGAACATATGTAAAGGGACCCAACGTCATAGTGCTTAATCCTTGAAGTTCTTTGACTATCTTATCACCAAAAACGCACAAAAACTATCATTTCTAGTACAAGTACCAAATTTTTGAAAAAAAATATTTTTAGATACATGTAACGGACTAACGGTAGGATCTTGTAGTACATTGATTTGAGAAGATGTGAAAAAAAATTCCGAAATTTTCACCATACAGATTGCAAGATACTAGCATTTGAAGTGACAAAAAATCGTTTTGGGGGCCTAGCAAAATATCGGGCAACTGCACTTCATAAGGTCACATTTATATTAAAAAAATGTTCAAAATGGTGGTGTTTCTCTGGATTCATTCAAAATTTTCAAGGCAAGTTGGCTGCATGCTTGAAAATTTTGAGATCATTTTGGAATTGTACAACATATAAGAAAAAAATAGTAAATAGAAAGTAGAAAATGATTTAAAATACGAAATTGTTAAGAGTTTAATTATGGAATTGAAAAATATCAGTGCCAATGGTTGAAATGTTGTAAGACATTCTACATCATAAGATTTTATTTTTTTTCAAAAAATATTGAAAATTGAGCAAAGTAAAGGACTTCAAAATTTATTTTAGAGTAGAGAATCCATAATTGTTTGCAAACTAAAACTCTTCATATCTTTTGATTCATTGATCAAATTGGAATGATTTAAAGCTTTTTATGTATATATAAATCTAGAGAACCAATTTCAAATTTTTGTTTTTGAAAAAAATGATTTTCTTAATCTACTTAAAATACCCGAGTTGAGAAACAAAGTACATATCAGGCCATAACCTTTTGACTCATATTTCCAAATGTCTTGAATTTTAGTGCATAGGAAAGATATTCCTTGTCTATACCTTCTATTAAAGTTTGAGCCAAAAACATGGAAATCTTTAATTACACGTACCTGCCTAAAAATTTTATATTGCCAAAATTGCAACTTGGCCCTTTAGGGATTGACAAAGTACAAGAGGACTTTGTTTGCAATAATATAAAGTTGGTGTCATTTGTGCAAAGTTTCTTTTTAGGATTTTAGGGTTTAAGATTTAGGATGGAAGGTTTAGGGTTTACTTAAGAGGTGGGATTCAATTGCATTCAGCTCTAGAGTCCAAACTTGGGCAATTTTTGACTTAGGGAAGAAGCCAATGCTCTTTCTTTTGGCAAGATTTGTTGGCTATAGATCGAAGGGGAAGAGACTTTGTACATGCAAGTGAGGAAATTTGAATAGCTACCTTACTCTAGACTTGAGCCACAATTAAGAATTAAAAAATACCAGACATTGTTCCCTTATCACTATTCTTATTTTTCCATTCCACATTCTAATGCTACAAGGATAGAGCCTCTTGTAACATAGTTGCTTGTTTTTCTTGAAAACAAATGAACAATTCATTCCCAACATGAAGAGTGTCACAGTTGTATATGATGAAAAGTCATATTGTCAATTGGTATGAACTACTTGTAATGTGTCTCTTATGTCTAGAATTAAAATTTTGATTGAATGAACATCATTAAATTAGATTATATAAACCCCTTTTCAAATTTTTAAATCAATAAAAATTTGAGACAAAAATCTTAAAATTGATGAAAAATTATAAGTCGCAGTTATATATTCAAAAGTAAATTTGTCTTCCAATCAATGTATCTTTTTAACTAACAACCATTAGGAAGAATTTGAGGCAATCAAAAGACTTAGGTTTTCGTGAATTTCACATACTAATCAAATCAAAATGCATATTTGGCTAAATGGTTGAAACACAATTACATCTTCTAGCAACAAAGACCTTGAAATGTTATAGAAAGGTCATGCTTCATTAATTCCAACTTTTAATATACTATTAAAATCCTTGGAAATGCACCTTTTAATGATTTAAAATATTCTTCCTAAGTTGTGAACATATAAATCTCCAAATTGTAATGCTTAAGGTTTCAAAATAATAGTAAGAATATAAAGAACTTGGAAGTTGGAAAATACAAAAGATGAAGGGCAAAATTAAACAATTTGTTCAAAGCCTCAACGTTTTTTCAATTTATAAAAAATTGAATACACTAAAGTAACTATTTTAATACTTTATCTTTTGCATTGGAAAAGTGTTAATGAATATTATAAAGTAAACCAAAATGTGAAAAAAAAACTAAAATAAAAAATGCAAAGCTTCAAAATAATTTTCAAGATACAAAAAATCACTTACTACTTTCAAATATGGAAAGAATTGGAAAAATATTTTTAAATATAAAATAACCATTTCTCTATACCTTTATTCAAATGATTTTATATTGTAGAACTATTGATAAAAAATTATAAGACTAGATACGAACATCAATAAAACTTGGCTTTACATGATTGTGGACAAATAGATAGCTAGAGGGAGTATCTAAATTTGCATATTTAAGCTAGTAGCTAACTTAGAGGAAGGCTAGAACTATTGCTAGGCCTTGTAAGATGTCTTGTTAGATTTTAGTAAGAACTTTATGAAAAAGGGTCTCAAAGTTTTCAATAAAAATAGATATTTGATCTCTAAAGGTTCAAGGAGTAAGGGACAAAACTAATATGTGCTATAAAATATGGCTTCACCAAACTTTTTGAGGTTTGCATAAAAAGACAAGATTTAAAAAATCAAGATTAGATATAATCTATGCGCTAAACAGGGTTGTCCTCGTCACGTCCTGTCCGTCCGTTAGGATGTCCAGACAGACGTTAGGATTCGACCCTAGTGTCCATCAGGATGAAATCTAGACGAGAACCATTGACAAAAGATGAAAACTATGGAAATGGATGGACGTTCATCGTCGACGGGCGCACTGGACGGACGCGCTGGACAGGCAAGCTTCCGTCGACGGGCATGGCACGGGCATGATGGACGGGTATCTGGAAGGTTTTGATGGACGGGTATCTGGACGGGCGTGATGGACGGGTATCTGGACGGGTGGGTGGACGGGCATCTGGACGGGTATAGGGTCGGATCTGTGGACGGGCATCTGGACGGGTTTTTTGCCTAAATGCCCGAGGCACCCAAATCTGGTGTTGGCAAAACTTTGAAGTTAAATAAAACCTAATCAAGTTGCTATTTTTAGTAGTATCCAAGTTGCTATTTTTAGGAAGTTCTTCTTGAAGTCTAGTTATAGCATCATTAGTCTATTCTTAAAAATAAATGATAGTGATTTTTTGTTTCAAGACTTTGTGCAAGGGTACCCATTGCAATCTTGACTTCTTGTAGCATTGAGAGCTTTTGGAAATGTGCCTCGAAAACACTAGATCTTGGAGAAAAAATCACATTCAAAATTTATTTAAAATTTAAAAAAAATATATAGAGTATATTTTTAAGAGCCATAAATTGATTGGGATCATACATGTTAGGCAATTTAAACTCATATTCTTTTGGTCAAAAACTTTTTAAATTTGACTTGTGAAAATTGAAAAGAGGATTAGAAGACTTCACATCATTTTTGTAGTTTTAACACCCTCATGTTCAAACATTATAATCTTTTACTCTATAAGTGATATTGTTGTGTTTTAGCAACCTATGAGATTTGTAACATGTCTTGTTTGAATTTATACGGTTACAAATTTTTTTTAATTGATACACCTAGTTACCTAATCAAAATGTTGACATTTTGTTCAATTTAGAGCAAATTCGTAGAAGCTCAAAACATGACTTGAGCATCTAGGATTCTAGGGATTAAAACTCGTTATTGAATTTCTAATTAGAGAAGTTGCTAAATTGATTTTACACTGACTATATGGCAATAAATTCAAAAATATTAATCCATGTAGGCCCTATGCTAATTATTGCAAAAAAACCCTCCAAGTTGTCATTTCACCATGTTCATCTTGAAATGAAATGAAAAGAAAAATTAGAATCTATTCAATTTAAGACTTTCAAGTATAGGATCGCCATTCATAAAGTCATTTATTTCAATTGATTTTCAAATAAATTTCATGTAGCGTGACCTTATCAAGTTAGCAATTGCAAGATATTAGATTTTGATCATTTGATTTCCATAATGCCATTTGAGAAAAAATGGAAAATGTTCAATACTTTAATTTGTAAACTTTGGATTTAAAAATAAATATGAGGGAGTAGTCAATCAATAGTCCAACTAAAAAAAGATTAAAACTAATAGAACAAAAGTTACAAAACGTGAATTATTTTTTGGTTTAATTTTAAAGACTTAAAGGAGATTTCATCAAATATGAAGCAATAAAATAATTTGTTAATTATTTCTTGCTTTGGTAAAGAATTTCCATTGTATTTATTTCTTAGCCCCTAAAGTAACATACTCTCATTGTCCTTGCTGCAAGGGACAAAATGGATTTTCGATAGGCTCCCATGATCTCATTTTTTATTGAAACTTTTGAAAACTTTTTCATAAGAATGATAAAATAGAATGATAGATAAACTTATGAGTTTATTCATAATACAATTTCTATTCCAATCGGTGCCTAGGAGCAAAGGGTATGCCACAATAACCTCAAATAGGGGAGATCGGGACACCGAGCGGTCCAGGACTCCGAGTAGACAAAAAAATCTACAAAAAAATGAAATACAAATTTGTATATTTTTTTCCAGTTGGATTATATTTTCTTTTAAATGGGAGGCTTTCATTCATCCCATTTGGATTAGGAACGGAAAAGTTATGGATTTTTTGGTGGAGCAGGCAATCCTAGCAACTTCTTGAAATAAATTTGCTTCTTTCACTTTGAATGCTAATAACTTTCAATCCATACGGTCAAACATCACAAATTTTTTATCACATCATCTAAGACAAGTATAGAACAAGATCCTTTGGTTCGATTAAAAAAAAAATTGGAAAATTTAATTCATAGGTGAACATAGCAAAAGTGGTGGTTTAGGGTGGTTTGGGCCAAAAAATGGACTTCGGACTTTAGGGCTTCACCAAAAATAAAATAGAACACTCTTTTACCTACCATCTAAGCATACAAGCTTCTTCTATACTATTATAAAAAGGTCCAATAGATTACAAAAATAGACAAAGGCGAAGCAACAATATACAAGGTGGAAAGAAAACAATAAATGTACATATTTTATAAATTCGTTGAAGTACATGGTAAACTAATAAAGGCTTTACATAATTACATATGTTCGCTTTGTACAACTTCCGGTATTTAATTCTATACATCTATCTAGTTATACACAATCTAGTCCAAAACTATCTATTCTACTTCTTCGATTACAACGCCTCGTGCTATGCTGCTTCTCAAAAATTGCTGCAATTCTCGTCGCGATTGCAAAGTCATCTGAAGCTGAAGTGCTTCTATATCGTATCTATTATGTAAGTGGGAAAAAATGTCACTCACGAGCGCTGGCTCATGGAAGGTATTGTCTTCAATGTACGTCATTTGTTCCTCAAAGCTCAATTCACCCTCAAATCCGACTGGCTAGCCTTGAGAGTTAAACATGATGCATTCTGGATGTGGTGCATGCACAAAAATGGAGCGGTCTGGGTCCCAATGTCCACCGGCAATTTGACCAAAGTATAGTCGACGCCCTGGATCACTGTCTCCAAACACCCGAGTGATCACCTCTGTCACTTGGGCGTCACTCGTCCATTGTATGTCAGCCACCGTTCCTGCCGAGAGGTGTCGGTTATCATGGCCCTACTTCCAAAGCCATGTCATGTCGAACCCCCAATGTACTCTATTATCAAGGCCCAGTAAATTTTCTTCATTGTGCTCGCAATGTGCAGGCATGTGGTCTTGAAGGCCAAACATTTTGTACAATCGTGCATGAAATGGAGCCCTGCATTGCGCACATCTCTTTCTGGTGACCATGTGTGGAATGAGACACACGGGGTGGTATAGATGGCCACATGTACCAAGATTCCATCCACCCTCGGGGCCAAACGGTTCTTGGCACATTATACGTGTTGTTCCATCTTGTACAAAATCTGGAACGGAAGGCCACACTAGTGGCGTAATGCCATCGCGGTCGGGTGGCCCGTATCGTTGGCGCTCGATATTATATTGGAATTCCAAGTCTAGCCAGGCATTCCAATCGATGCTTGAATTCTCCCTAAACACTGGCAAATCATCGGTGAACATTTCTGCCACCTGAGGCCACGAGGTCAAGCCAAAATAATATTGACTGCCATCATTGAATTCCGCAGCCACTCTCCTCACTTCACGCTGCATTTGCTCAACCTCGTTTAGCGTTAAGCTGCATGTCAACTTCATGTTGCACACTTGAAGTAGCATCTGCTCCTTTTCAGGATTTTGGACCAACCGCATATTTTGAGCACTCATTGCGGTCATGGTCTGCTCCAAGGCTGTTCGAGCTGCAGTCAGCACCGCCACATCTACCTTAGCGTTATTGGCACAAAGTTCCAAAGCATGCATGGCGTTTGTTAATTCTTCCATGTTTGTCCAAGTACTTTCAAGCTCTACTTCAACTCGCTCAGCACGTGCACGCATAATATCCAACGTGTCACTTTCTGCACTTGAAAAAATGGATCGTGATCACACCACAAACTCAGATCTATTGCTCGGGCCTGGTGTGTCTTCGTCTGCACCATATGTAGCACGTTCCACTACAACATTTAGTGGTGGAACTGAGTCTGTGTTGACCCGCCTTTCACGCTCTACGAGCTCGGCTTCACGTGCGATGAGGTGCACATTTTCATCTACAAGGGCCTGCATCCTTGCACTCTGAACTTCCAACGCTGCAGCATATTGTCGTAGTGCTTCTTCTTTTTCTGCTTGTAGTGTTTGTACTAATTGGTGCAAGCGAATTACTTCTTCACCGTCAACTTGCACTCCACCAATCATATCTTGCTGGTTGACATCTGGACCGTTGCCCTGACCAACTTCTATCTCCATCAACTCCGTCCCTGGACGCTCCGCTTGTGGAACCATGTTCATTTTCACATTTTGAACATCAGCCAATGGCACGGCAGGATTTGGTACATTGTCCAATGGCACAGCAGGATTTGGTGCAATGTGGCGAGTTTGATTTGGAAATTCACCATTTCGCTGTCTGCCCAACAAGGTGCTCCAATCCACATCCTTGCCAAGAAAAACCTCCGCATATGCCATTTGGCACAATGAAAGTGTCCCGTCTTTCTTGGATCTTGAACCCCAAAGTGCCAATGATACTTCAATCAGCCTCTTCTTGAAGTGCGGATGTTGGCACTGGTCAATATTTACCACGCCAGATTTCACGTGCACCTCGTACCGGTCGTGTGGCCAATGGTGGTTGATGTGGGCCCAATCTACATACCGCCGACATGTCACTCTTGTCCATGGTGGATCTGCCTCCATCCGCCCAGGGTTTTCTATAATCATTTGGGCATTAAGTGTGCCCCAATCCAAAGTTGCTCTATTTTCACTCTTCCTTCTACTTGGGGGTTCATTTCCAGGTCCCGAACCTCCTGCTACATCCTTTGCGTCCATTCTTGATACCTGCACAATGACACACACAATACTGTATGCAAATACAATGACAATTTGTTTTGCCTTTTGTTGCGTGAAGGCAACTGAAATGTGGCAAAACAATGCCAAATGTATAACACTTCCCTTCAAATTGCAGTGCGAAGCTTTCTCAAGCTCGGACAGTGCAACTCAAAAGATGAAGCAAGGTGAACTGTGAAAAAAAGTTCACTTATACCCCCCAATTACCGATCCGGTTAGGTAGGGTAATAAATATCTAATTAGCCCGTCCCCCCCCGAATCCAGACCGTCCAAGGCGTGGGACGGCCCTAGGATGGATGGCCGATCCGTCCATAGAGGTCCGACACAAGGTTGGAACGCCGTCATCGGGTTCGGGGCGCCGTCTATAGATTTGGAAAATGATTACATCACCGCCCGAAAGTTTGACGGACGGCCTTTCCGTCCCCTCGACGGCCTACCCGTCTCTTGGACGGAAAAGCTGTCCAGGAGGACAGGCTGCCCGTCTCCTCGACGGCCTGTCCCTAGTCGAGAACGGCCCGCCCATCCTCTCGACGGCCTGTTCGTGGTCTGGGACGACCTGCCCGTCCTCTCGACGGCCTGCCGAAGGCCCTGGATGGCCCTTCAGAATTTTTATTTTTATTTTTTTGAAAATTGATTTTTATTCAAAGTTTCGACAAAATCACATCAAATAGAAAATTAATTTTCAAATTTTCAAATTTTCACTATGTGTATATATCACAAGGACAATGACATTAGAAATTTAGAATCCATCATAGTGTAAACTGAATTTCCATTTCATGATATATTTAGAATGTACTCAATGTAGTAGACATTAAAAACACATTTGAAGTTCAAATCGCAATAATGAAATTTCAATTTAGGTTTGTGTTGGGGGATTTTACATAAAATAGGAACTAGAGAAAATGAACTTTTGTTTGATAGTTAGACTCAAACTCAGAAAATATCAATTTTGGGGAGAAATTTCAGATTTAGAGTAAGGAGCAACAACTTCCCAAAATACACTAAAGTAGCATATTTTTTATTTTTTATTTTTACTAAACTCTAAATTACGTGGAGGCAAATATTGGAAAGACTACAAAATCAATTGGATACACTTTGTAACTCAACATGGAAGGTCCCCCCAAAATGAAATGAACGCTTTCAAATTCTTTCCATCTCATTGAATTGATTGAACTGCCATCAAATTGGCACTAAATGATGCCGTTGGGCATTCAGAGGTTGAAGTTTATTGTAAATATCTTGCAATCTACAATTTTACATAGGCAAAGTTTGTGAAATTTCTTACGGTCAATTGAACACTAGTCTAGTACTCTAGTATGAGATCTTACATACTACAAGTAGATGTGCACCTTAAAGGCCTAAACACATTCATTTTTTTTTTTTTTTAATTTTTGCTATAGAAATGGCAATTTATTTCAGATTTAGGATGGAAAAGAGGCCTTGGGACTTTAGTCAGTTTAGTGGCAAACATATGGTACTACATAAGCAATTAATAAACAATCCATAAGAAAAACTATAGTAATTCACCGCTAGTTGCATTATAATTTAGAAGCCATAAAAAAAATATAGAGACCACAAAAATGTCAAGTTCATGTACTCAATGTTGCATTTTGATTTTGAGAAAAAAAAATAAAAGGCAAATGCCATATGTTACTGTTTTAGAGTTTCCCTTTCTGTGGAAGACTACATGGAACATTAGAATCCATTTGTCCCTTCTTTTCCTTTATCTTATAGACTTACACCAATCCTCTCTTATTTGCTATAGTTACATAAACTTGAACATCAAATACTCTTAAAATTGCAACAGTGAAGAGGATTTAGGGTTTAGGATATAGGCTTATAGGGTTTAATTCAAAACCTAGGTTGGACCGGAAACTGTGGAACATGTCCTTCATTTTTTTAGTTGGCATTACAAGTGCAAAACTTGATCAAGATGTAGTCTTTGAAGTTTGAATTGGAAAAAAATAGATTAATGATTTAAATTCAAAGTTTTATAAAACATATTGAAGACACCAAAAAACGGCATAACAATAGCTTTAAAAGGTAAAATATTCTTAAATATAGATGTATAGGGCTACATTTTTTTATGTAATGTATGAATGGAAAGAAAAAACAATGTTTTACATGAATCAATGATATGCATATGACATATGTTGTTTAGGAAGTCTTTCACTTATTTCATAATTAACCATTTCCGAGTATTAATCTTACTACCTTTAATTGAAGCATTTAGAGGGTGGTTTTTGTCTTGGTCTTTGTATATTTGATCTGGGCTTAGTAAATTATTGAATGTTTGTACGTTTGAGACTTTGAGTTGAGTATACTAGTGTAGGCAGGGTTTAAAATTCAACAAAATACTAAATTGTCAGGTGCACTTACATGTAGGGAAGGATGGAATCAAAATACAATAATTCCAAAGGTGAAATTGTTCTACGTATAATTGATAAAATTCATTTGAATTCAAATTTGAGCCCTATAGAGTATAAATTATTTTAAGGGATTGCGAGATTCTGGAATTTTTGTAATAAAAACATTGCCCAATGCCAACGACTTTCATGAAATGGGTGCAATTAGAATGAATCAAATGTTAACATGAACATCCAAATAGAACATTCTAGGACCGACATTAAGAAGTTTTCAATTTGACCTTCTATGATTTTTTTCTATGTTTCTTCCATTATTTACATGCAACAAAATAGAATTCCATTCTAAATGAGCAGTAAACCTCGTTTTGAGCATTTGAATGTCATCCCTGGTATTTATTTGTCCTCTAATTGAAACAAATGTGAACATTAAGTTAGCACTCCTAAACTACCCGCCACCGTAGACTAATGCCTGATTCAGAGGAAGGACACCTGTCCTGACAAGTCCGAGAGTGCCAAACCACATAAATGAAAAATTCTCCGAACAAGGATTAGAAATGAATTACACTCGGCCAGCACTGTTTTGAACGGCCCACTCGACGACCTTCCCGCCCTCTCAACGGCCTTCCCATCTCTCGAAAGTCTTCCCGTCCTCTCGACAGCCAGTCCGCGGGCTGGACGGCTTGGCCTCTTGGACAGCTAGTCCGCGAGCTGGACGGCCTTTCCGTCCTCTCGACGGCTAGTCCGCAGGTTGGACGGTCTCCTCCCTTGGACGGCCTTCCCGTCCTCTCGACGGCCAGTCCGCGGGCTGGACGGTCTCCCCCCTTGGATGGCCTACTCGTCCTCTTGACAGCCAGTCCGCGGGCTGGACAGCTTGGCCCCTGGACGGCCTTCCCGTCCTCTGGACGCCCTGGACGGCCTTAGAGGCTCTGTCTGTCCTCTCGACGGCCTCTCCGTCGACGTGAAAGATCGGGGTGGATTGACCCCCTCGCTTGGCCTTACCAAGGGTGCATGTAAAAAAAAGCCCCCTATTTTGGGCCGATCCAGGGATTATTATTGATGTAATTATACTAATTAGGGGTCTCTGATCCCAAATATGAATTCATAATTTGCCCAAAAAAAATTGTGTGGAAAACAAGGTCGGCCCGGAGGGCCGAGCGAGGGGGTCAGTTCACCCCGGCCACGTGAAATGGGTATATAAGACTGTTTTTAGGGTACTTTCGCCACAATCTCTCCTGCTCTGACGATGCTCTCTTGTCTTGGATTGGTTGCAGTCCTTGCTTGCGAGCGCGGGTGCTGGGTAGAGGCTGGTTTGAGGAATAAGGGCAGCGGTTTTTCACTTTGTAGAAGCCGAATTCCTAATTCTTTTCATTTTGATTATTTGTTACTTGTTACTGTCACGATGGCTGGTCGAGATTTCTCGAAGAGAAAGGTTGATGATTGGTGGACAGGTGTTAGAGATGCATCGATTATGGACCTGGATGCGGAATCACCAGAGCCCATTTCAGAGGCCGTAGTTGCAGAAGGGTCCATAGCTGCTGTGGGGGGCGGAGAGTCTTCGAAGGGGAAAAAAAAACAAAGGAGGTACAAGGCTACAAATCCAGAGAAGTGGCCAAGCAAGGGTGCAACGCGAAAATTGCATGAAGTGGCATTGGATTTTTTTGAGCAGTGTTTGATTTAGCAGTTGAACACAACATACGTCTCACGCAGATTACAGGGAGTGGATGTTATTAAATAAAAGTTCCACCACATGTTCTGGACAACAATGAGCGCGGATGAGTGGCATGAAGACCGCACAAAAGAATGCTTCGATCATTGGTTGGAGTCGCAAGTGCAAACGTGTATCTTCAACCTTGCCCAAGTTGCGGAAAAAATAAAAGGCTTTCAGAAGAGTGTAGTGCCCAGACAACAAGCATTGAATTTGTTGCACAAAAAGGTGTATTGGTGGCATGAAGCAGTGCGTGGATTGTCTTCAAACAACATCCGTTCCGCTCCGTGGTTTCAACGAAGTCAGAATTTGGCCTTTGGTCAACAAGCTGTAGGAGGAGTGGTTTTCCTTGAAAGAGGAGTGGTGGTGGTTCCTTTATCTGACCATAGCAAACAAGGGGGGCATGGGAGGGTGCGCAAAGTATGTGTTCAAAATTCAAAATATATTCCCAAGAATATGGAATTAGCTGGGAAGTCAGCCTTGCGCATGGATGAATTGAAGAAGTCAAGGGAGAAGTTGTCCATCGAGGCATTGGTATGTCCATGCGAGCATCCAGGGGTCATCAAATTCTTTGCTATAAATGACATGACCATGGAGTGTTATTCGCAATGGTGGAATGGCGGTACTCTCGGCGCCATGTTTACCCTTGATGAGAAGAACCGAGATCCAGATGAAATTGGGGAATTGGCTTACCATGCAACTCCCCAATCAATGCAAGAAGCCAAACGACTCATGGCATATAGACGCAAGCGCATTGAACTTGCGTGGGCGATGATTTGCATTGTGGATGCAGTGCAACAGTGCTCTGTATTGCACAACGACATCACACCGGAGAACATTATGCTTCACTTTCCGAATGATGATGGAAGAACCGTGTGGATTGGTCTATGTGATTGGGGAATGGGTAGCCGCATCAACGATGAAACCCCTTCTCTTTACCAATTCAATTGTCCAAGGAAGTTGCAGGCAACCCGAGCGTAGCGTTGGTGGGTGGCTCCTGAGTTGATGTACTTGATTGGAGAGATAGGAACTTCATCATCTCCCACTCGCAGGGTTAAGCCACCGTGTGTTAGTATACACACGGACGGATACTCCATAGGGAAATTGGCTATGAAGGTATGGAAAAAAGATCGTGGAAATGTAGAGATGATTCCAGACCATACAGCATTTGGTACTCTTCAAACCAAGTTGGGTGAAATGTGCAAGGTGGAGCCACTACAACGACGCTCGGTGGCATATGTTGTGCAATGTCTAAGTGGTGCTCCAACGTTTTGGACACCACCCGTGGATTGCTACCTCGAGGCCCGCAAAGAGCAAGACCTTCAAGAAGAGCAAGCGCGCAATGAAGATTAGATAATAGTGTATTACCATATAGTTGAAAAATTAGTGTTTACTTAGCACATGCGGTTATTATAGTATGGGCTTGAGGACATCCGTAGCAATGTAGCACACTTTGTGGCTTCAATGCATTTTGTACTTGTTTTGGTTTATATAAAGTTATAAACGTATTTTACCTAAACATTGAGTTGTAAAAAACTCTTGTCTTCCCTAACTTTATCATTTAAATTGAGTTTAAACAAAAATCTTATATCTTTAGTACTAAAAACTTTGAATTGTATATCACTACAAGAAATTTCAATTAGTTTTGTGGAAAATTGTAATTGTCATCATTTTTGTTGCACTTCATGCCATAAATAAGCAAAAATAGAAAAAACAATTCAAGAGATTCTAAATTTTTAGTTTTTTACAAGAGGTACAAATATCAATAGAGATTTCTAGTCAGAAAAATTTTCAATTGGTTATTTCATTTTTCATGCCCAAAACTAGTAAACAACCACAAAGAAGAGCTTGAAGTCAAATTTGATTATCAAACCAAATTTATATTTTTATTGAAAATCAGCATAATATTTTAATATTTTTTCCCAAACGTAAGAATTCATTTTCTATTTATGTTTTTTTTTTCAGAAAATTTAATGGAAAAATGAATTTATTGTGATTTTATAAAGCTAAACGTGGAAATCAAACTTTATCAATTATAATATGTATCAGAATAATCTGAAACTCTTACCATAAATGAATGAATGAATGAAAAACATAGTTTTATAATTTTAATTTTAATGAAATTTGAAAAAAAAAAAACATATATGAAAAAAACACCAGACTGTGCTATTTGGATTTTAACACATGGAGTTTTCAATTGCAATAACTCTTTCAAATTTTGACCTCGATTCTTGAATATTCAAAAAAAATACTTCAAAAACAATAGTGCCCCGAAGGCCCAATTTTCCATAAATTGAAGTGAAAATTAATCTGAAATTGCAAAGCTAGCATTCAGAAATCTAGTTTTTCCAAGTTTGAATGCTAATATCTTTCAATCTATTCGGTCAAACTTCATGAAATTTTTACCACGTGATAAAAATCATGTGAAGTATAAGTTCTTACGGTTAGATGTTGTAAAAAACATTTTTTCCGTATGTTGAGGCAAATGCAAGAAAAAAGACAGTTTTGCGTTGTTTTTTGTGTAATGACTTTGGGACTTTAGGGGTAAATAGTTCCATGAGAATGAAAGGAACAAAAGTCATATTTCATATTAATGCTGATTTCAATATGCAAGGTACTGAGCCTCTAAAACCATTGCATTTGAAAACATGAAGACCCTATTGTCTTTTCAAAAACATTCAACGTCTTCCATGCCTAAGAATGTGCACAGAAGTATTTGCATTTGCTTCTTGTACTATTGGTTCATTACCACCAATTTCTTCGAGTGGACCTTGTCGAGGCATCGGTCCCCTGTAATCACTATCTCCTGGAACCTCACCATCTTCACCTATAGTACCACCGATGGATTCATCATCATCATTGGATGGTGCACTACCACTTTCGCTGGAGGCCTTAGAATTGCGGTTTTGTTGTGGTCGAGCTATAGAAGACAACGTCTGAAGAGGTCGTTGGCTCGTTGGCTCGTTGTGTCTATAATGCCATCTGTATTGGGCCCTCCTGTTTGAATTTCTCTTAAAAATGGTTGGGAAGCCGCTTCTTCCCTCCTCAGCCTTCTACGCGTTCTACTACTCACACGTTCACTAGTAGTACCTTGTGGTCATGGACGCTTCCCTCGATTATTGGCATGTATAGGTGGCCACAATGAAGTCGTATTTCTAATCGCACACTGTGACACCATACCAACCAATTGTGTACCTATCGACGAAGTTGGTTCGTGTGGACGAACGTCGGAACTAGACGGCCTTGATGAACTTTGGATTTGTAGATTTTCCAATATTGGCATTTGCCGTTGTGCAACCGAGACTCGATTTGGAGGGGGCATATGTGCTTTTCCACCTTAAGGGGGCCCTTCTCTGCGGGTGGTCCTCATGGGCAATGACGGTGGTACTACTACGTCTTCTTCACGTCCTCTTTGAACGTTAACACCATCTCTTTCTATTGTGGCATCAACTTGTACATCCATAGGGTCTGGACTTAGTGGTCTCGTGCCACAACGTCCTCATTTGTATTGCCCCCACTTGGCCCAGCATTCCACGTTCGTGGCATTCGTGGTGGACTTCCTTGATGTCCCTCGTATACATTGTCGTTGTTATCCCCCTCTTCAAAGTCAAATACGGATGCATCAATTAAAGGATGCACTCCTACCGCCCCACGAAATCTATCAAATGGTGGCTCATCGTCATCATTGGAACTATCATCTGAATCGTCATCATTGGGATCAGAGAGAACCGAACCACGGTCTAGACCATCAGATTCATCTGTCATGGAATCCTCTGACATCATGTTTTCAGTGTACCACCTTGTCGGATTTGCTGCAGCCCTTTCTCTAAGAGTCTTGGAATTGGTATAAATGTAAACCAATTCCTCAACACGCTCTGATGTCAATCTATTGCGTGATTTGTTGTGGACAAACAAATACATGCTCCAATTGCGTTCACAGGACGATGCAGAACACACTTGCGCGAGGATCTTTTTGGCAATCGGTGCAAGTGTACGAGCACCGGCTCCAAGAAGGTCCCACCATTCGTGAGGCTGCAAATTCAAGGTGTTTATATCAAGAAGTCCACCGAAAATGCCTCGCCGATCTCTAAATGCTTGGTACTCAGACAAAGATGAAGCAAATGCTTGGTCTCCAACAGCCAATTTGCGCAAAACTCTCAATATGGCTTCTCTTGCCTCATCATCATCCATTAGCAAGACTTTGTCAAGTAAAAAGGGATTCAATAGAATCCCAGCGTAATGCAAATCTGTCCTGAGCATGTCCCAGCACTTGTAGAAATCATCCATGGCGGAAATTGCATACCGTGGCTCTAATGAAAATGGTGGATCCTTCAAAGATAAAACATGCTTTTTCACCTTTTTCATCACAAGCCATGTCTTGTCCAAGCACGGGTGCTTGCCATCAAACTCTCGAAGAGCAATCAACACGGGCTCCACTATGTACACAAAGTTCAAACATTTCCTCCAAATTTCATCCGTTTGCACATATCGTTGCACATCATTAGCTTTTCTTTGTTTTTGATTGGATGCCAATCTCCGCGTGTACTCATTCCACTATGGATCATGGACTGTCAATTCTACCGCTTCCCTCACCTCCACCAAACGTTCGATCATGAGGAACATAATTGCAAAGCGTGTTTGAATAGGATTTTTCAAAACGTGATTAGGAGAATGTCGTCGAAAGATTACAAGTGGCATGTGATGCGTTTGAATGTATTTCACAATTGACTTGGCTTTCTTGACTATACTTGTAATCCAATCTTGTTTTCCCCAATCTTCAAGTAGAAGGTCAAGTGCATGTGTTGAACACCCTTGAAAATATATGTGTGGAAATCTACGAAATAATAGAGCGCCAGCGACCAACATATTTGCTGCATTGTCTGTACAAACTTGTACCACGTTCTGTGCCCCTACCTCGTCAATGTAATCACCCAAGCAATTAGCCATGTAAGTAGCATCTTTGCATTCGCTTGTTGTATCTATCGATCCAAGAAATACCTCTCCACTTGTACATGCCAACATGACATTCATCAATGGTCGATGTATAACATTGTCCCATCCATCAGAGCATATTGTAACGCCATACTTGTGGATTGGTGCCCTTGTCTTCTTTGCTACAATTACTGTCACTTTGTCTTTTGTAGATTTTATGAGCTTTGTACGAAGTGCATGGTACGCTGGAGGTTTGTAGCCAACTCTCGATTCCGATGTTGATTTCACTGCATCTAGAAAAGCAGGATGCCTCACTACATTGAATGGTATATTGGCTTCGTAGAAAAACTTAGCCCACTTCTTGTCTAGTACTTGCTTGTTTGATGCGTTCATTCCTTCTTGTAGAGATAGTTGCCTCATCGATCGACTGTGGGTCAAACTAGGGTTGGGCGCCTCCGATGATCGTACTTGAGAGCTTTGCCCCCCCAGTGTTTTCTCCTCCATCGTTTGCCAAAATTGAAGCATCATGTTGTTGCTCACCACGTACTACACTTGGTAGTATCGTTGATGGTGATGTCACTTCCACGTCGCGTCCAGTTCCATGCGAAGTGTCCGTAGGTATATGTCCTCCACGATTAAAAAATATTACCTTCACGGCTGCATTGACTTTAGTGCACGCTCTCACTCCAAGGAGGGTGTCATTTCATCTATATCCCAAATGGAAAAGCAACTGATCCTTTCAATAGCTTAGCAAAGCTTCGCAAAACTTGCAAACAACTTTTCCATCTAGCCGTAGTGTGTACCAAGGTTTCCACTGTGATCTTCCTCCACCCATTGCTCTTATTTGTCCTCCTCTACCTGCCCCTACACCAAAAAAAAGATTAGTATTCTGTTTGAAATGTGATGTGGAAACAACACTTGTTGCTCTCACAATAAGTGCCACCACAACACACTCTTCTTGGACTTCGCTCTACCGCAATGGTTGTACTCCAACCAAGTCAAGAAAGGCAAAATTAGCAAGGGAAAGTAAACTTGAATAGGCAGAAGTCCTTAATATACACCTTGAAGCCCTCCCTAAAATCCTAAACCCTAAAAACCCAGCTAGACGGAGTAATAATTGATGGGGTGGATTCTGAACCCGCAGCCTTGCCAACGAAACCGTCCAAGCGGTGACTGTCCCGTCCTACGATATTCCGGTCCAGGGGACGAGACGGATTCCCGTCTAGTGGACGGTTTCTCATCCAGAGGATGGATTCGCGTCCAGGGGACGGATTACTGTCCTGGAGACAACCTCTTTGTCCACAAACGGGCTCTCCGTCCAAGAGACGGATGTCCATTCGGCGACGGAATGACCGTCCAGAAGACAGCTCGACGCCGTCGCAGAATGGACAGACTTCATCCGCACTGCGGATGGTCCTGTCAATATCGGCGACGGGCTGTGACGCGTCAAGACGGACGCGTCATGACATCCGGACGTAAAAAGCCAACGTCACATCCGGATAGACAACCCTGGTGCTAAATTTTTAAAACATATGGAGAATTTCATTAAAATAGCGCCATTCTGCAACTTTGGCACTTTTACAGTTTAGAACATGATGTCTGAAATCTATACATGTTCTAGATGACACTTTTATGTTTAAACCATGCAATCTGAAATGTATACCTATCCTAGGTTTCACTTTTACAATTTAGCCTACGGAGTTTGAAAACGAAAAATGGAATATGCCATTTTCATGTAAAAAAATAATATAACATAAAAAAGATTATGAAATTTAAGTGTAGATGCTCTAGAAGGATCTAAAGTGTTGTTCATAAGTTTGATTCCATAAATGTTATATGCTTGCCAAAAATGTATTTGCACAATTACAGATTTAAGGTATTTTTTTCAAATTTATCGAGAACTCATTTTTATGTTTTACAAAATTAGCACATTATAGTAGAATGAGTGAATATTACAACCAAATTGATTTGTACTAATACAATGATGTGAAGGTACAAAATCAATGTCATAAAAAATTTATTTTATTTCAAATAATTAATACAAATAATACATTTAAATGCTAGTAAATCTTAATTACAAGTAGTGTGGCTTGTGTGAATTAGAGATGAAAAGACAAGATCTTTATATACACATGGTGTGGTAGGCATTAGAAAAAATCCGACCCATGTGGAGGATCATTTGACTTTTGGCCAATATGCAAATCTAGGGGAAAAAAAGGAAGGGGGGGATTGTTTTGTTTTTTGAAAATAAATAAATTTAGTCTCCAGCCATGTATGGCACATTAGCCATTAGGTGATCAAATGGGCCAAAAAATGATAATTAAAATTTTTTTTTTCTTAGTAATTGCACATTTTCATGCAATTAATGGCCTTGCATAGGATCCAAATTTCCTCTAATGGAAGTAATATAACCCATGTGGAAAATGTAAATTAAAATCAGTTGGAGCTTAACCGCTTATAGTCAAGTCAAAAGTAGAAATTGTGTTCAAAACAGGTTTTAAAATCTCGTTTAACTATTTATACAAAAAAATCTTTGAACTAAGTTATTTTATAAAATCAAGGTCACTTTTAGCTCTAAAAATCCGTTTGTGATTTTGAGCCTCCAATCAAAAGTTATGGATAAGGTTTGGACAGGGGTTAGAAGGAACATTTTCTTTGATATGTTCAAACATCCTCTCTACAATGAGCAATGAAGCTCTTATCTTCAAATTATCCCACACCTTTTGAGGAATCACATGTGACAAATAATGGATTTCATTATAAAAGTGATCTCTCTATCCTTCATTCTTAGCAAATGTCCTTGAAGTAAGCCCTTCAGTCCTTCACTTTGTCATCAAAATTTTATTTGATGGTAGATGATAATTGGGCATTATTTTGGACAATCTGTCTCACTGTAGACAATTTCTTTTCTTATTGACAATTTGGTTTCTTAATCCTTGCTAAATTTGACAATGTTTATGAATTTTTGTAGAATAATTATTTTTAGCTAATCCTAACCTACAACTACGATATTTAGCATCAAAGCAAAACAACATTGGATCCATTTTTATTTTATTTTAGACACAAATGAAACAGAATTACATTGCAAAGAATATAAGGTACAAGTTGCCAAGCCACAAGTGGCTTGGTGAAGGAAGCGAACTAAGACAATAGACCGAATAACAATATAGAGCCCAAAGACCAAAGGCCACGCTTAAAAGGGGACTATGGCCATTCTGGCATTCATGGCTAGCCGTCTAAGAGCATGGCCATTGTTACACACTCTAGATTTGACACTCTTCAAATGTGGATGAAAAGTGCTACGGCTCTTCACAGTATTCTCTTGACACTTGATCCCAGCGTGTCAAGGAATGGCCCTAGAAATCACTACTCATTCTAACTTTAGTTGTTTTATCCATTCTTCTTCTTGATGAGTGGTTAGTCAACTATTTATGGGCCATGTACGGTGACGGACAAGGAAATTGAGGGCCCTTCAAAATTTGGAAAATTTGGGAGTACCAAGTTGGGTGTGTAATGGTGGCCATGCTCTAAAACCCGCCAGACCCCTGCGGACTTGGATCCATTAATTTGTTGCTAAACTCTGAAACCCACTCAGACTGAAGTACAGACTCGAAGCTTAAAAATTGTTGACAGTCCTGGGAGTGCCTCTCATTGCCACGCTGTCCCGGACAACTCATGCTGCGGGCGGCAGGCGGCACTGTAGAAAGTCAGAAAGCCAGTAGAAAAGCCAGAGTGTTGTCCCTGTTATGAAATCCTGGTTTGACTTGACCGTTATGCACGGCAAATCCCACATGAATTTTGCACATATATCAGTATCAGCTTCAAATACTGGTATGATTGATTCCACTGCTGCTGCCTTTCAGTTGTGGAAGTTTGCCAAACCTGCATCGAGACACAGCCAAAATCGATGAATCACCGACTCCTCCACCCGGGACTTGCGCGCACAAAGGGAAACTTTTATCAGTGGCAGCACCCTCCTCCATACGTTGAATGCTACTGTATTGCCCGATGCCGCAACTGCCAAATTCAACCGCGGCCCACACCTTGATCTTCCCATTGAAATTGGAACTCACTGGGGGCGGATGCACCAGGTTCCAGCATCTAAGCTTAGTTTTCTCAATATATGATAGCTATGTGGCCGTCAGTTTCGTACGTAGTTAATTAAATCAATAGGATAACATCAGATGTTCCTGAGTGCCATGTGGCAGGTTTCCAGCAGTAAGAGTGTTATGGAATTCTATGTGGCACCTTGAAAAGTAATCAGTGTGTCACCTAAGAGCATCTGCAGCCATATTGGCCCTCCAAATGTATCTAATTTTTAAGTTTTGAATGCTATATAATCAGAACTTGAAATTTGTATCAATCATTGGAAGTGCATCCAAAAGCACTTTGAGTAGGTACAAGAAAATTCAAATGTTGACAATGGACAACCACTTCAAAAGCAAGGTCTGTAAAAGTCAAAAATTAGAGAGGTCTTGGCAAATCAGAGCTACCAAAGCAAAATTTGACCATTGACATTCCACATTGGGCCACATTGGGAATGTCAACGACTAAATTTTGTTGTGATAAATGTGATTTCCTAGGACCTCTCTAATTTTTGACTCTGAAGTGGTTGACCTCTATAATTTTTGACTTTGAAGTGATTGACCTCTATAACTTTTTACCTTGCTTTTGAAGTGTTTATTCAATGTTTGAATTTGAATTTTCTTGTTCCTACTCAAAGTGCTTTTGGATTCACTTCTAATGATATAAATTTCAATTCTAATTATATACCATTCAAAAGTTAGAAATACATTTCGGAGGGCCATTAGGACTGTTATTATACCGTTAGGACTGAGGATGCTCTAAGTGTCCACAACTGACAACCACGTCCGGTCGGTACCATCGTTCAGATTCAGTTAAGTACTCTTTTAATTTCTGGTCTTCGTGAACGAATAATTTACTGCCGAACTCGCCATATCATCAATCACGACTGCCTGGAGAGGGGGTAAACACAAGTCAACAGCGCTAGGGGCTCGTACGCACATACATACTGCTGAGATTTTTTTATTATTTTTACTTTATGAAACAAATGAAACGGAATTTCATTGCCAGAATACTGCTGAGATTTCATTTTAAGAATTCATAAAATTGGCCCATTTGAAACAGGACTTCCATTGCAAACAAACTGCTGAGATTTGAGCTCTAAGTCTCAAGTTCCTTGTACATCCGAGCAATTATACCTTTTTGCAATCATCGAGATGTACGTACGTACAGCCAACTACCTTACATTCATTCGTACATGCCAGTATCCAGTCTCACCAAGAAAGTCGGCAGGCAGAAATGTCTTCGGAGTAATTAATTAATTTCCACTGCCGTGGAAGTTACTCAACATTGATACATCTAATTATCTAATCAAGCTCTTGTCACGACCATCCGAGGCATGCAGTCCACTTGAACTAAGTTTAATGTTGGACTAGAATGCAAATTCCCCAAGCTGGTTTGATTCGCTGGTGCCAAATTACCGAAACTTCAAGGATCTTGGGACTTATTGTAAAATAAATTGTATAGAATTATCCCAGAATGGGTTGTGTACTTGTGCTACTTTGTGAAGGAGCTCAACAATGGACGTAGTGCTCTCGTCAACGTTCGACTTGCACTTAGTGCAGCTACGAGTCCAGATGCACATGACGCACTTGATAATTGGTGCAGCTACATGTCCAGATGACATGACGCACTAATCTTGGGGCCGCACGGCGACCCCACGGGAACTCATGTGCGAGGCCCTATTGTCGTCTTGTCGATCTCTGACCCTGCAGCCCTCAGGTCGTAATTTGTAGTTTTCCTTTAAAGCAATGGGTTTGCCCCTTTTGTTTCAAAAATAAGCAAAAACAACAACACGGACTGAGTTGCAACACAATCTTGTCGTGGATACGCACACAAGACTGAGATAATATTACCCGACAAGTTTGGTCAGGAAATGATTCAAAGATGTATGATTTCCTCATTTTTTATTTGTGGTCTAGCTTGTTTACATCACCAACAAGGAATAAGCTCAGACCAAATTAATAATCGCAGCGAATATACGCCAGACCCGGCCGGCATAGAAGTGTGACTGCAAAATGGTGTCACAAAGACTGTTCAAATGATCTACTGTACATTCTGAATGTCGGAACGATGGAGTCAATTAATTTGACACCAAAAGAAAATGCAGCTCTGCCTCAGAGAAAAGTACTCTCTTCCGAAATAGCCTCCACATTAATTTCTAGCTTCGGTTGGCAACGGGTCACTCTGGATGACTACCATTGCTCGGTGTTCGTATCTATCTGTAAAAAATTGATGAATCTCGGCACTTGATCTCCACTGAAGTTGGATTCTTTCAGAATCCCTTTCCGGGTCTCCACT
The DNA here is from genome assembly GCA_951230915.1 of Antitrichia curtipendula. Classification (NCBI taxonomy): domain Eukaryota; kingdom Viridiplantae; phylum Streptophyta; class Bryopsida; order Hypnales; family Leucodontaceae; genus Antitrichia; species Antitrichia curtipendula. The sequence goes on along the minus strand of OX579642.1, from coordinate 1,485,263 downwards.
TGGAGGATCCTCCGTCTCCTTCACAGTCGTCGTCGCAGGCGCAGCTCTGCGAGGGAGGCCTCCATCGGGACGAGCCTCCATCGCCTTCGCAGTCTTCGTAGTCACCTGAGTAGGATGACGGCTTCCACTTCGAACCACCACCATCGCCTTCAGCACCCATGGCAAGATCGTGCTGAGAATGCAGACTTGTCTAACCTCTGCTAGCTCTCAAGTCTACGAATTAAATTGCGCGCGCAGAGATCAACAGGGAGGGGCAGAAACTATGTTCGCTTGTAGGTTGGCAACAGATCGACAAGAATTCGAACGATCAGGAATTTTTAATGCAGGCTGAATCTCGCTCTGAACTGAGCAAAACTTGCACTCACTGGACCCTGACTGTATATCAAGAGTACTCTAGATGAGAGTTGAATCTAGAATTGCCTGATATCTCGGATGCAAGAAGTCTATTGAGATGCAGGGACTGATGACATACTTCAGGTCAGAAGTTGTGTAAATTGGGAATGAAGAGTGATGAAGATCAGAAGTTGTGTAAGTTGGGAATGAAGAATGATGAAGATCAGAAGCTGTGTAAGTTGGGAATGAGGAATGATGGGCAGTGCGTCTCCTCATATATGGACCGGATGGATTGACATCCACGTTCCAGCAGTCACTCATCAGTCAGGTCGGATTGAAACTGCTGCAGCTTTGAGATTTGACTGGCTGGTCAAAATTGCACTTACCCACGTCGGTAGAACCTAAACCGCGTTGGCCGGAAGTTTGTGCACCATTCCCGACTTCACTTACCGAACTTCTGATCTTCATCATTCTGGAAGGCGAGTTCGTCCAAAGGATTTTATTTTTATTTTTATTTTTTTGAATTCAGCAATCGAAAACTCAAATGCGAAAAAGAAAAAGGAACAATCTAGCCCAGGCACGCATGCAGATTATGAAAGGAATTCTTTTTCAACGACAGGAGTCACTTCTTTTCCAAGACAGTTGGTGCAACTGAATCTCGATGGCGCTATAAGTGGACCAGGTAAACACGCGCCAGACTATGATGGAGCACAAATCAAGGACTGGACCAAGAGACCCCGACTTCCCGAGTGCGTCCAAGAAAGTCTTGGCCTTTAGTTGGTCAGAGCAGCCCCACGGTGGCGCGCCAAGGGGTCTAACACGCGCAGTGTGCGCGCCCTGGCTTCTTTTACTTCCCCACGGCCGACGCGCCAAACGGGGAAAACTGCCCGGCCACGCCAGAATTTGAAGGATACACGGGGAAATGGTGAGCCTTGAGCGCGGCTCGCCAAAGCCTTTGACTACCTTTTTGAACCCAATTTCGAGGCACTGACAGTCGTTCTCACCCATCTTCAAAGCACATACCCCATCTGACCTTCAATTTTTTCTCACAAGTAATTTTAACCTCAATACAGTTTCCTTTACTTGTGTGAAAACACTGAAGAAAAGGCATTTCCCAACAACAATAAAATTTCTTTCATTTTGCATCTAGGTAATTGGGAGAAACGCTTATTCACCTTTGTTGTGTTGTAAGAGGGAAGAGAAGCTTACTATATACACATGGGGTGGTAGGAGGTAGAGCAACCCATGTGGGATAAGTAATTAGAAGGAGTTCCACCACTCATAATCATAGTTTTTTCCAAAGTAGGAATTATGTTAGAATTAAAATTTCAGACCTCATTTAGGCATTGTAGAATAGCTTTTTTCAAAAACTTTGAACTAAGAAAAGATGTGAAATCAAGATAAATTTTATCTCCAAAAATCCGTTTGAGATTTTCAAGTCTCTAGTCAAAATTTATTGACAAATTTCTACTATGCATTTCTACAAATGTAAAGAAAATTTCCTTTCAAATCCTCTTTTGAAATTTGTCCATAACTTTTGATTGGAGTCTTGAAATCACAAACGGATTTTTGGAGGTGAAATTTGTCTTGATTTCACATCTTTTATGAGTCCAAAGTTTTTTCGAAAAAGTTAATCTACTACGCCTAAATGAGGTCTGAAATTTTAATTCTAACACAATTCCTACTTTGGAAAAAACTATGAGTGGTGGAGCTCCTACTACATCTAATTTACTTATCTCACATTGTTTGTTCTACCTCCTACCACCCCATGTCTATATAGTAAGCTACTCTTCAGCTGCAGAAACTCAGAATAAATTGAAAATGCTTTGGAAACAATGTAAGAGTGCTTATTAATGCATTGGAAGTAAAATATGTAAGTTTCGTAAGTTTAATATCATAACCTTTAAATTCTTAGCGGTAACACCCATTTGGCGCGCCTGCTGGGCGCGTCAACCGTGGGGCAGAGGAGGAGTGGTAAAGCCGCACTCTCCAAATCCACACGCCAAGGCAGCACTTGGCGCCCCTCCTTGGCGCGGCCACCGTGGGGATGCTCTCAGCTGAAACTGCTACGAGGAAACCGTACATGCAGTACATTAATACAGACTCCAAGGTCAGCTCCGGCACAATTGGGAACTACGGTACATTTAATAGTGACTACTTAACCCTATCTTGGCTGGGAAGCCAACAGTTGACTTTAGGATGATTTCCAATGAACAGACAATACTGGATGAAGAAAATTATATGGAAACCATTATTTAGGATCACTTGTTTAGAATTATTTGGAATGGAAACCACTGTTCAACTACATGTTTTGCATGATAACAAGAAAATTATACAATTTGGAATGCAAACCATTAACAAGTGATCTTTAACCCCTAAAGTTCTATGACGATGTTTTCACCAAAAACACTTCAAAACTGCCATTTTTAGTACAAGTACCAAATTTTTGAAAAAGAAACTTTTTTGACACATGTAACCGTACGATCTTATAGTAAACTAGTTTTAGAAGATGTCAAAAAAAATTCAGAATTTTCCACCATGCGGATTGGAAGATGTAAGCATTTGAATTGGCAAAAATCTTTTTTTTGTCCCTGCAGAAAACAAGGCAGCCGCACTTCACAAGGTCACATTTGTATGAAAAAATGTCCAAAATGGTGGTGCATCTTTGAATTCTTTTTCCTAAACAAGTTCTCTACATGCTTAAAAATTTTCAAATTATTTGATACTGTACAACATATAAAAAAAAATAGTAAGTAGCAAGAAGTAGAGAATGATCCAAAATACTAAATTGTTAAGAATTTAATTATGGACTTGAAAAATTTAAACCCCAGTGGTTTTAATGTTGTAATAAACAACCTACATCCTATGAAAAAAAAAATTTATAAAATATTAAAAATTGAGTTAAATAAACAAATTCAAAGTTTATTTCTGTAGAGAATCTATAACTGCCCAAAACTAAAAATCCTCATAGCTTTTGATTCATTGGTCGAAATGGAATGATTCAAAGCTTTCCATGTATGTATAACTCTAAAAAAATAATTTCAAATTTTTATTTTTGAAAAAAGTGATTTTCTCTGATCTGCCCGGACTGCCCAGTTACGAAAAAAAGTAACATATTTGGTCATAACTTTTGACTCCTATTTCCAAATGTCATGAAATTTAGTGCATATGAAAGGTACTCCTTGTGCCCACCTTCTGTTAAAATTTCAGCCAAAAATATGAAAATCTCCAGTCACAAGTACGTGCCCAAATTTTTTATACTGCCCAAAACCACATGATGGTCCTTTACGGGTTAAGAATTAATAAGAGTAACAATGCTCTATTCGATTAGTGATGATTAAAAGTACACATATCTTACTTTGAAGTGTTTTCAACCTTCATATTGCAATGTGCAAAAAATTTAAAAACTATTTTTTTCCACATATCTACTTGTAGGATCTTGCATTGGAGTATTGGACTAGTATAAAAATGTGAAAGAGATTTCAAAAACTTTGACCACACAAATTTCAAGATATTTGTGTTTGAAGTGAAGAAAATTGTTTTTTTGGCACCTTGCCTCCTATAGTCCCATCTCCCATTGACCCAATGAAAGCCAAAATGCAACTTTGGGAAGGCTCATACAATTTCATTATTCATTGTAATGTTTTGAAATTTTTTGTTTGAAAAATACATAAGCTTCATAGGAATATAATTTTTATTTCAATCGGTCCCCAAGAATAAAAGTTATGGCACAATTAGTTGAAAATGGAGGTCACTGTGCTACATTAAAAAAATCACAAAAAATCAAAATCAAATTTTTAAATTTTATTTTCTACAATAATATATATTTTTCTACATATGAAGCTTTGATTCATTCTATTTGAACTAGTGATGAAGAAATTATGGACAATCTTGTTATGGGGGCAATCTAGGCATCTTCTTCGAAAAATAACTCGTAGAATTCATTTTTTAATGCAATTTTCACATTTTTTCCAAAAAAACTGTTTGAAAGGGTTAAGTATGTATTCTAAAATAATCTCGCTGTTGAAATTATTATGTTTCAATTCCATCTTAAAAGTATTAAAAATTCAGTCTTTCTTCAATCTCGGACTTACTTCTACTTAACAATTTTTTATAGAATGAAAATCAAGATTTCTTTTTTAGAATTTTTTTACAAGACTTTCAGCTCAATTCTTCAACATAATAAATTTTACATTCAAAGTGTGCACTGCAAAAAAATTCTACAAATGACAATCAAAGTCATCTGAAATTGCAGGCCCCAATTTTTTATATAATTCCAACTTTGAATGCTAATGTCTTTTAATCTATATAGTCAAACTTCATGAAATTTTAACCGCATGATCCAAGACAAGTCACATATAAAATCTTCTAATAGATTCTTAAAAAAAATAAAATTTAGTTTTCTTGGGCAAATGCATAAGAATACCATAAATGGCAGTTTTGAGTGTTTTTTGACAAAAAAATGGCATTGGACTTTTGGGGTTAAGGATTTGGATATTTTTAGCTTAAATTTTTTGCACTACACATGTTTAATTTTTTATTTTTTATATTTCAGAATTGAGTTAAAAGTTTAAAAAAAAAGTTTCAAACAAAACAAAATTGATTTTCATTCTTTAATCATTCTTATGTAGAACAATAGAAGTAGGTAAGAGCTAGAATGAAAAACTAAATTGTTAATAGCTCTGAGATGGAATTGAAATGCAATAATCCTAATAGTGAGATTGTTCTAGCAATGAACTTTAAACCTTATAAAAAAAATTCAAAAAAATTCAAAAAATTCAAAAAATTCATTCAATAATTAATCCTACAAGTTACTGTTTTAAGAAGATGCTTAAATTGCCCCCAAACAAGATTGTCTATAACTTTTTCATTTCTAGTCTAAATAGAATGAATCAAATCTTTCTATGTAAAGACAAAATTTTCAATGGGAAAAAAATTTCAAAAATTTCAATTTGTTTTGACTTTGAGTTAATTTTTTGGTGGTGCATAATGAGTCCATAGGGCAGCATATCTTTTGCTTTCGGGCACTAATTGAAATAAACATTAAAAATCCTAAAAAGTGGATGTGTTTTTCTATCTTAAATTTTTGTTCAAAAAATCACAATAAAAATTGAGATTGTAGAAGCCTACCTAAAATCTATTTTGTTTGTCGAGGGGACAATGAGACTGTAGGGGTTAAATGATCATATTGAAACAAGTTTTGCAATGAATTATTATAAAATTGAATACATAAAAATTGATTTTTAGAAACTTTTATATATCCATTTTCTGAAATTTCTTCTATTTTAAAATTGAAAAAGAATTGCATAATTGCAAAAGTTTAGGTTGAGAAGAAAAAATTCTTTATAAAAATATTCAAAATAGTTTTCAGTGAAAAATTGAATGTGAATTAGATAAAAAAATAAATCAGTAATTCTATATATTAAGATGAATTTTTATACAACCCACCCTTACATTATTAGATTATTTTTAGATCTAATTGTTCAAAAATCTAAATATAGACTTGAAGCATCAAAAATGCTATTTTAAAATTATGTAGCTTTTTAAATGTATATTAAAATGATTGAAAATATTTTAAAATTTTAAGTTAAAAAAAAGACCATATTTCCTTCTACTATAGATGAGACAATTTTAACCACTAAATTCTAAAAACAAGTGTATATAATGCTTACTACATTGATATATTTTAGTGCATTATAATAGGCCATTAAAGGACTTTGTTTGGTAGGCTTCTTGATTTTGAAAAACTTAAAGTTTAGACTACAAATCTAGAAGTCAATATCTAATAAAAAGAATCAATTAAACTAATATCTTATAAAGTCCATAATTTAGAACAAAGTTCAAAATGTTACTTTCTAATTGTATTTTTACAGAATCCGGAGCTTGAACTATCCTTTGACTATGTACAATTCCAAAGATAATTCTATCTATGGTGGAGAATGGCATAGGTATTGATTTGAGTGTGAACCCACGTTGGACTATAACATATTCAATACCCAAGCAATGTTTAAATATTCTAATGGATCCTTGCTTTAGTCTTGGTGTAACTACTTGTAACTTAAATCTAAAATCTTAGTCAAGAAAATTGTTGAATCTAATTTATTTCTAGAAGTTATTGAGGTTGATCTCCGTAGAAAAGTAATTTCATAATTACATTTCAAAATTCTTTAACCCCTAAAGAACCAGCATGCAGTTTTTGGTAGTATAAAAAATTTGGGCAAGTACTTGTGACTAGAGATATTCATATTTTTGGCTGAAATTTTAATAGAAGGTGGGCGTGAGGAGTACCTTTCATATGCACTAAATTTCATGACATTTGGAAATAGGAGTCAAAAGTTATGGCCAAATATGTTACTTTTTTTTGTAACTGGGCAGTCCAGGCAAATCAGAAAAAATCACTTTTTTCAAAAATAAAAATTTGAAATTGGTTTCCTAGAATTATATATACGTGGAAAGCTTTGAATCATTCCATTTTGACCAATGAATCAAAAGTTATGAGGATTCTTAGTTTGTTATAGATTCTCTACTCTGAAATAAACTTTGAAGTTGTTTATTTAACTCAATTTAAAATTAAATTTTTTTTTATTTTTATGGGCCGTAGGTTATTTATTACAACATTACAACCATTGGGATTTATATTTTTCAATTCCATAATTAAATTCTTAACAATTTAGTATTTTGGATCATTCTCTACTTCTTGCTACTTACTATTTTTTTTTATATGTTGTACAGTATCAAATAATTTGAAAATTTTTAAGCATGTAGAGAACTTGTTTAGGAAAAAGAATTCAAAGATGCACCACCATTTTGGACATTTTTTCATACAAATGTGACCTTGTGAAGTGCAGCTGCCCTGTTTTTCGCAGGGACAAAAAAAAGTTTTTTGCCAATTCAAATGCTTACATCTTCCAATCCGCATGGTGGAAAATTCTGAAATTTTTTCGACATCTTCTAAAACTGGTTTACTATAAGATCCTACAGTTACATGTGTCAAAAAAGTTTCTTTTTCAAAAATTTGGTACTTGTACTAAAAATGGCAGTTTTGGAGTGTTTTTGGTGAAAACATAGTCATAGAACTTTAGGGGTTAAGGACCAAATGTCTATTCAATACAAACTTGAAAACTTGGTTAGTCTTATACAAAGTCAATTTTTTTTATAGATGTTCTCAAAATTTTGGAAACATCCATTAAAAATTGTTGATTGTGTGCCCCAATTAAAGTTTTGGTGCTTGAAAAAATTTGGACATTTGAGGCAATTTTTTGCAAAATTCTTCATTGACTTATGAAATTTGGCATGTATATCACTAATAAACTAATGAAATACAGCATAAAAAAATTTAAATAAAAATAATAAGTAAAATTTTCAAATCACAATCTAAAACAAGTCTAACTTTGCTAGCTATAACAGTGCGATTTCGAGAAAAAAATATTTTCTTCTAACTTCAAGCCCTATTATCTTGCAATTGATGAAGCCAAAGGTTCTTGAAAGTTTTTCCACATGTTTTAGTATTTTTTTCTAATTTTTCATTGTTTGGATTTCAAACAAAAGATTTCTTCACTACACAAGAAAATCATCAAAAAATGACTAGTGTATTGCCAATTCACTTAACCTCCTTGCATTGTAGGGAGGTTAAGAGTAAGCTAGATTCTATATTTTCTTTTCAAGTTTTTCAGAAGCGTACCTAACAAGATTTAGAATTGAGTGATGGAGAGACTCAAATTCATCAAAAGCAAAAATTTCATACCAAAAGAGTCTAGAATTTACTATTCCCGTTTCACCAAAATGAAAAAAGTTTTTTTTCTCACTTCAAACATTATAATCTTTTAATTCATGAGGTCAAATGGGATGAAAGTTTTCAAGCACATTTTCATAGTAGTCTACTAAATTTTTGTACAATTGAAGTTCAAAAAAAGGTTTTCATTTTCAATTTTGGATTATGCACTAAAAAATGGCAGTTTTGACAATTTTTCTTTGATAACACTTCTGATCGTTTAGGGCTTGAATGACTAATACTTTGAGGAAAGAAGAATTGCTTTGTGTCTTAAACTCTACAAAATTTTAACTCATGAAGGACCGTCCCTGAGGTCAAAAAGTGGTAGATGGATGACTTTCAAAGATTTATTGGAGAAATGAAGGTATTGATCCATAAATCAAATCATTTTTGGCAAAGTACCTTAGTGATAGGACTTTGTCCATTTAGGGTTAACCAACGGTGAAAGAATTGCTAGGTCTAGAATCCCCCATTTGAAATCTGCTCATTACCGTAAGATTGAGAAAGAAAAGATTGCGCTTGTTCTTGTTCTCTCCCGGCAGGTCACCCGTGGCTGTTGGGCTTGTATTTTGGCTTTTGCAATGAAAACCCGTTTCATTTTTTTCAAAAAAGAAATAGAACAGATTGCCAGCCAAGATTCTTCCGAAAATTCCATGAAGTTGCCAAGGCAGTTGCATGAAAACTGCCTGAAATGGCGGCAGCCGACAGGTTTACCTGTTAGCAAGCTGGAAAAGACAGTTAGACTTTCGGTACAAGCTCATAAAGTTTCGCCCCTCTGATTCTAGGGACGCCTGAGCTGAGATTTTGTAATCAACGAACAATTGTACACAAATCCACTGCAGAAACTGTAATCATGGCGAATAGCTTAAGTGCAACGACCAAAACGCGCGTGGTTTGCCACGTGTGTCAAAAAAAAAAAATGCGAGTGGGTTCGCCTTGTATTTTCAGTTGCAATTGCAATGAAATTTCTTTCATTTGTGTCAAGTACGGTAATAAATTTTAAAACTTGCGCGAGGGTTTGTTTAATATTGCTCAGAGCTACGTGTAGTAATGGAAAGGAATTTGCGTACTTGACTTTTCGAACCAGCTGACAATGCTGGATCGAATGTACCATATCCAAGCACAAATCCGGTGGTTGAATCTAGCTACAGTAGACGAAAGTTCGAATTGTCGGTTGCAGTAGCACCATTCAATTCCATGAGGAGGTTGCGGGTGGCCCTTATTTGGAGTGCCACCAATATTTCCAGCTAGCAGCTGCATCGGCAAACCAATCGATCAGTGGCTTGTAGTGGCTTGTGAGCATCCTCAATCCAACCCTGTACGATTGACCTCTAAAGCTGAAGCAAAACAATTAATGGTGAAGATTAGAAAAATGGCTCAGAATGTCCACATACCGTGGTTGCTTTGCTTCACAGGATGGTTATTTCACAGACTTTGCCCGAGTGTAATTCCTCACACAGGGGAATGAGGGGATATGCAACATTGGTTTTGACCGTCACGGAAAAACGTGAGACCATGGGAGATTGAAGTGTATTTCCGTGAAAGCGCATGGGAAATTCATACGTATGTCCTTGTTATCACGCAAAACATGTAGTTGAATTCCTCTGTCTCACTTTCCCATGTGTACAAGACTTTGTGCAGGAGAGGGAGGGGGGGCGGGGGGGAGGGGGGCATTGAGGATGCTTGTGTCTGCAATTCGAGTCAAGTTTCTGAAGGTTACAAGTGAATTTCTGAGTCTGAAAATCGTATCAAACCAGAAAATCGTGTTTCAGTTCAATACCGAGTCACCGACATTTTCCAGCACAGCAGAGCAGGCTAGGACGACGGGTTTCTGAAGTGAATTGGAGTCAGATCGTCAGTGAGACTGCATGCCATGCAGGTGTCGGTCTTCCTGGAACTTCCCGACACAAGCAAGGTGAACAGGTTCTGTGCACTCCGTAAGATAACTTCATCTTAACTTCCGATTCATCACCGATTTCAACTCCCTTATCATTGATCAAATTGCGTAACATCATCGAATTGAACATCATTGTGACGCGTGCTCAGCCGGCTACTTGTGATCTCAGCTGTGACGTAACGTTCAGCTGTGATTCTAGATTCAAATTCCAACACGGGATTAGTTGAGGACATGAAGGACTTTGCGGTTGTCTGTAGTCTGTACATAATGGAACAACACTTTTTTTTTTTTTTTTTTTTTTTTGACACAAAATGAAACGGAATTTCATTGCAAAGAATAAGAATACCAAACCAGCCAGGCACAAGTGGCCTGACCGGGGACACCAGACACAAAAGACAATGGAACAACATTTGGAATTCTGTTACGTCAATGAGTGCATGAACAGACATGATCCAAAAGTCTGCAGCTCTGAGCAGTTAAAAATCAGTGACAGTCAAATTGTCGGTGAGATTGGAGGGATTTTGTTGAGAGGATGGCTTCTTTGAATTTAATTTTTTTGACACAAACGAAAAAAGATTTTTTGTTTGTTTGTCAGACACAAATAAAACGGAAAAGTTTCATTTCAATGATTAGAGAACAAGTTGTCTGGGGAGAGACCGAGCAACACAAGGGACCAGGACAGACAGACCAACGACCAGCAAACGAAATACGATTTCATTGCAACAGTTAAGGTCAGTCCCCGCCGATTCAGGCCTTCTGAAGGCATGGTAGGCATGGTTAGGTGTCGGAATTAGCCGTGCAGGCCGATTCTGCCAAGGGAACTTCTCCGGGAACGTGGGGAACTGCCCTTAAAGCTAGGGAACGGTCCGCATGCTGCAGATTCTGTAGCAGCGCGCGGCCACAGGTCTCGCCCTCCAGGCTCGCCCAGTGCCGCTTGCTGCTGCAGAATCCGCAGCATGCGGACCGTTCTCTAGTACGTAAAATATAAGAAAACACACCCAAATATGGCCTGGAAGGGTCAGAAAGAAAAGTAACCCAAAACAAAAATAAGGGCCTGTTTACACCCAAAAACTTTGGGTTGGATCCCAAAGAAATGGAGTGTTTTGATTAAGTCTTTGTCTTGGGTTCATAGCTATCTTCCAATGAAAACACTCCATTTCTTTGGAATCCAACCCAAAGTTTTTGGGCATAAACAGGCCCTAAGATGAGAACAAGGAAAAGTTGCCACTGGCACTAGCACTGGTGGTGGATGCGATGCCACAGGGCACCTGTAGAGGCCTTTGACCAACCCTCAAGACTCCCAACTTCGTGGGAGGATAGTTTTTGTAAGCTTATTCCAAATAATTTCATTTGAAGATGAATTTCAAATAATTTCTTAACCCTTGAAGTCCCCTTTTTCCTAAGGGAGACAAAATGTATTTTTGGGCGGGCTTGTACGGTCTCAATATTTGTCGTGATTTTTTGAATTTTTTGAAAAAATAGAAAAATACATTAGCTTTTGGGGAATATAATTTTTCTTTCAAATAGTGCCTAAGAGCAAAAGTAATGGCGCAATAAGTCCAAATTTTAATTTGGTGGGCAAAAAAACAACCCACAAGAACTTAAAATTTAAACATTTAAAATTGATTTCACATAGATTATATTTTTATATACATGGGAAGTTTTGATTCATTCCATTTGGATTAGTGATGTGAAAGTGATAGACACTTTTATTTTTTGGGCAATTATAGCGTCTTTCTGGAATAGTAACTTGTAGAATTCATCTTTGAATTTATTTTTCAAAATATTTCAAAAAAACAGATTCACAATTTCAAAATCCCTTGCTAGAACAATCTCATCGTTGAGATTAATGTGTTTCAATTCCATCCTAGAGCTATTAATTAATGGTTTAATTTTCTCTTCAATCATGAACCTACATCTAATTAATAAATTTTGATGATTGACAATGAAGTATTTTTTCTTAAAATAAAAAAATCTTAGACTCTCAACTCAATTCTTCAATATAAAAAAATTAGAAATTCAAAATCATTATTACAAAAATTTTAAGCTAATAAGATTCAAAATTAAAAAATCTAGTTGAACAATGAATTTTTTTTCCCTTCACTTTAAATGCAGATATCTTGCAATCTACTTAATAAAAGTTTCCAAAATTTCTTCTTTACATTCTTACACTATCTGTTGTAAGATCCTACAGTTGAATATGCCAAAAAAAAAAATTTACCCTAAAGGTCCAAATACTATTATTTGGCAAACTAGCAATTTTGAGCAATTCAAAATTGCTTGTATTTTTTCTTTTTTTCTTTGAAAATTTCATACAATATGTACCTGAGAAGCAGGGTTGCTATTCTGTGAGCTTGTGAGCGTGAGCCTGTGAGCATACAGTTTTTTAGACTGAATTCTAGGGTGGGACCTATGAATGTGTTTATGGAAAATACAGCAGTAGGATAGAAATTCTAAAATAATGTTTGGATTTTGTCTACCTAAAATGATTTTAACCCTTGAGGGACACTCTATGGCTAAATATTATCAAATTTCACTATACTTGAAGTTATAAAACGATGAACTAATTTGGTTTAGGGTTTAGGATTTAGGGTTTAGAAATTGCGCCTCCTTGGAATTCTACAATGGATTAAGAGAATTATAGGGTTTGAACATGGCCTAAATCTCGCATGTCGGTCTGTGATGACCCTAAACTACCGGAGGATGGTCCAGAGGTACCTAAACCAAATTGTGTGGTTGCGGGTTCGAAACCAGGTGGTAGTAGTTTCTCTACCTTGCGTGAAATCAGCCTCTCTTCTTGACAGATCCCTTGCAGTGTGTTTCCTCAACACGCTTGTTTCAAAAATAAAAAATAAAAAAAATCTTGCATATACATAAAAAATGGCAGTACATCATATGAACTAAAGTAATTTGGATCCTTTCCAAATTCTATTAAGTACAGAACTTGATGATTAGAGCGGAATGTCTACCACAATTATGTATGGTATACAATTCTATCTGATCTTTAGATACTCATTCCACAAAAGTCTTCTTACATGAGGGGTTGTTGGAGATCCCAATTGATAGGGGTTCCGGGTGAAAAGTAAGAAGTAGATAATTGGAGTTGCATTGTATTGTATAAGCTTAATAACACTTAAAAGTACTAACTCTAGGATAATTCAGCTTGTAGACTAATAAATGACTATGGAACTTATATTGTTTTGTAGTGGATATCAAATTAGAGGTTTAGGGTCTTGGTTGAAGATTACCATGCAAATGTCAGATCCTCCTCTCGGCGCCGAGAGGTCCCACAATGGTTTAGAACATTAATCACCACCCCAAAAATTAAAAGCAACAAAGCTCTCTTTGTTTCTAACCAATTTAGGCAAATTAAGGGTCGCTCCCCCTAAAACAAGTAGTAAATGACTGTATCTATAGCATGGATACCACAATCAAAACCATGACAAGATATTGACAATACAAATTCAGATCTGAGGACCATGAGCTAGTAGCTATATTGTCATCATTTTTCAAATACATAAAGTAAAGTGTAGAAGATGGAGACGTAGATCAAACAAAAATGATCTATCTCAATACAAGATCACGTAGACGAAGAAGACATTGAGTGAGAATGAACATTGCTATCACTGCTAGAGGTCTCCTCATCTGCTTCTTCAGCTTCCACATCTACAAATTCCAACACCCTAGGGTCTAAAGGAGTAGCCTTATTCCATGTAGGGAGAAGGCGCTGGGATGCAAATTGAACTGCTAACGCCTCGGCATAGGAGGGTAGTATGTACGGTTTCTCCGGACTAGGAAAAAATCTGGGCAAAGAGTACAATGGCCAATGTTGCACCTCATTATTAATCATGCTGCATGGAAAAAAAAGAGTTATAAATGTCTTAAGATAGGCAAAGGTGAAATGAACATGAAAAAATGCAAATTCAAAAAGGACTTACTTACTGAATCGAGATTTTTTGATAATATGATGAACCACGACCTCCTCTGCATTTGGATCGTTAGAGGCCAATGTCACAGGTGCAGGTGTTACAGGAACAACATGAACTGGACGAATGAGAGGAGCCAACATTGCATCAGAGATGGCCTTGTCTTCTTCTAGGACAGATCTGGATGTTATATTGGACATGATTATTGACAAAAAAATACAATTTGTTTTTTTTGACATCACCTAAAATCCGTCTGAAAAAATTTCAAAACGGCACCTAAAACATGGGTTTCTTATAGTGGACAAATACATTCAACAACACTAAAAAATTGAAAATCTGTTATAATGAGAATTCACCTCATCAAGCCACTCCTTCTCTAGACTTGGATTAGCCACAGCAGTGAGCTTCTCCAACTTTTTGGTCAAGACAGCTATCTTCTCCTTCGTTCCTAGTCTCATCGCAGCCAGAACTCCATTCTCTGTCTGCTCTTCCATTGGCATGTCTTCCTTATACAACCTCACTGCAGTATCTGCTGCGGCAGCTATCTCATATTGAAACGAAAAATGGATAAGACAAGTGAGATAAGAAAACAATGAGAACTGGAGAATATATGTAACTGAAATGTACTTCAAGCCAAAGATGACACTTACACGATAAATGAAGGCCGTAAACACCTCTAACGACATGCTGTACCATGACTTCCTCAAATTCTGAGTGCATTGTAACATCTCAGAGGCACTCAAGTGATCGGTGAACTTATCCAAGGGTATGACTCCGTATTTGCGGACCCGGTACAAGGTGTGCACCAAGCTTGTCCGGATGAATGAATTCTCAGTGTGTCTGTAATCATAAATCAAACAATTCGTCAGAATCCCTTGGCTCATAGGAAAACATAACGAAAGAATCACAAAACAGAAGGAGAGCTTTGTGCACGTACTTATTTATGTTGTGCATAACATGCATGACTTCTCTAATCCGCCCCTTTGTCTCTAATAAAATTGAGTCAATGGAAACATGCCAATCTCGGTTGTTATCATGGTGAAGAGTAATATATGATGACCAAGCTAGAAGGCGATGGTTACCATCGCATACAAAGAACTTAGAGTTCTTGAGATGCTTCAACTCCGGCGTAGTACTCAAAATTGCATTAAAAACATCATTCTCTTCATTCCAAAAAGGTCCCCATGCAACCTTTTCATTGTCTTTGACGTGCTCCTCCTCCCCCTGTTCATTTGTAACTGAAACATAGAAGACGGCCGACCCATCCCTGTACCCAAAAACATATTCTTCAACTAGCCTAGTCAAGTCAGACTTCAATGTTGGTCTAACCATAGGCATCGCAGACAGGCGAAACAATGGAATTCGGAGTCGAGATACTGAATGGGGCTTCATTCGGAGACGGACGACGGACGACACCGAATTCACTTTCTCGGATCTACGTAGAGCATCCTCTGAAGTGAAGTCATCCAATGGCTCTAAATCATCGGCCTCGGAACCGTCGTCTTCCATATTTTCAGCCGTCAAAATGTCCGGCTGATCAGGGGCATGCGATTCAACATTCTCAGGTTCCATGTCGACCTCAAGAGCAGGAGTAGCCTCGGGCAGAACCTGGAAAACAATACAACACTCAAATTTAATTTGGTCCACGGTATCACAAAATATAGAATCACGTCGGGGGGGCAAGCAGGAAGCTCTCGGCGCCGAGAGGGCAAAAACATGAGCAGGAACCTGATCCATCACAGGACATGACGAGCGGGAGGAAACCAAAAAAAGTATACAAACCCCGATCACCCGTCCCGATGGGATCACATCCGGGGAGCAAGCAAGCAGCTCTCGACGCTGAGAGGGCAAAATCACGAGCACGAACCTGATCCATCACAGGACATGACAAGCAGGAGGAAAGAAAAAAAATATACAAACCCTGATCACCCGTCCCGATGGGATCACATTGGGGGAGCAAGCAGGCAACTCTCGACGCCGAGAGGGCAGAAACATGAGCAGGAACCTGATCCATCACAGGACATGACGAGCGGGAGGAAACCAAAAAAAGTATACAAATCCTGATCACCCGTCCCGATGGGATCACGTTGAGGGAGCAAGCAAGCAGCTCTCGACGCCGAGAGGGCAGAAACATGAGCAGGAACCTGATCCATCACAGGACATGACGAGCGGGAGGAAACCAAAAAAAGTATACAAACCCTGATCACCCGTCCCGATGGGATCACGTTGAGGGAGCAAGCAAGCAGCTCTCGACGCCGAGAGGGCAGAAACATGAGCATGAACCTGATCCATCACACGACATGACAAGCAGGAGGAAAGAAAAAAAATGTACAAACCCCCGATCACCTATGCCGATGGAATCACGTCGAAGGAACAAGCAGGAAGCTCTTGGCGCCGAGAGGGCACAATCACAAGCACGAACCTGATCCATCACACGACATGATGAGCGGGAGGAAAGAAAAAAAATGTACAAACCCCCGATCACCCGTGCCGATGGAATCACGTCGAGGGTGCAAGCAGGCAGTTCTTGGCACCGAGAGGGCAGAAACATGAGCAGGAATCTGATCCATCACAGGACATGACGAGCGGGAGGAAACCAAAAAAAATATACAAACCCCAATCACCCGTGTCGATAGGATCATGTCAGAGGAGCAAGCAGGCAGCTCTCGGCGCCGAGAGGGCAGAATCACGAGCACGAACCTGATCCATCACAGGACATGATGAGTGGGAGGAAACCAAAAAAAGTATACAAACCCCGATCACCCGTGCCGATGGGATCACGTCAGGGGAGCAAGCAGGCAGCTCTCGACGTCGAGAGGGCACAATCACGAGCACGAACCTGATCCATCACACGACATGACGAGCGGGAGGAAAGAAAAAAAAATGTACAAACCCCCAATCATCCGTCCTGATGGGATCACGTCGGGGAAGCAAGCAGGCAGCTCTCTACGCTGAGAGGGAAGAATCATGAGCACGAATCTGATCCATCACAGGACATGACGAGCGAGAGGAAACCAAAAAATATATACAAACACCGATCACCCGTCCCGATGGGATCACATCCAGGGAGCAAGCAGGCAGCTCTTGGCGCCGAGAGGGCAGGAACATGAGCAGGAACTTGATCCATCACAGGACATGACGAGCAGGAGGAAACCAAAAAAAAAATACAAATCCCAATCACCTCTGCCGATGGGATCACGTCGGGGGAGCAAGCAGCCAGCTCTCGGCGTCGAGAGGGAAGAATCACAAGTACAAATCTGATCCATCAATGGGACATGACGAGCGGGAGGAAAGAAAAAAATCTCACCTTGTTACCTTGGATAGTCGGGGTTTCTTCGGCGTCGCTCGCAGACTCTGCTCGATGCGTATTTTGGGGGCTGCTTCTGTCGTCGGCCCCTCATCGTTCTCGCGATCTCCATCTACGGGCGCAAGATTACCCACCCTCGGTAATCAGGCGAACACCGACCAAGTTCTATGCCTTTATCCACCTTTTAAATATATGGGGGTGTTGTGAGCACGGTCCACTGTGCCTTCTAAGCAATGGATCTTTTTTGTGCTAACGTTTTCTAGGTATCGTGGATGGTAGCGAATACTATTAGAAATGCATGGGGAACTAACAAGTTGACTGTGATGATCAAAGGTGGTGGTAATTCCTAACTCCCTAACTGTCTATCCTATGGATAGGGTTGGCTGAGTAGTTGGCGTCATTTCTAACGTCCCGAACTACATGCGCGGGGAACCCCTACGTTCCTTCCATGAGTGTCGAAGACTATCTTTTGAGGGAAGTTTTAACTCTACGACAAATCCCAAGCTTAGTCTTTACTCTAGTTTCCAACTTCTAGTCCTAATTCTAGATTTTTGACTCTATGGTTTGATTTGTTTACCTTCGGGTTTTTATTCCTGAGTAAATTAGCTCTAAATTCTACCCTAAATTAACTCTAAGTTTTTACTCCTAATTTTAACTCTAAGTTTTACTCCTAAACCTATTCTAAGTTTTACTCCTAAACCTATTCTAAGTTTTACTCCTAAACCTATTCTAAGTTTTACTCCTAAACCTATTCTAAGTTTTACTCCTAATTTTAACTCTAAATTTTACTCCTAATTTTAACTCTAAGTTTTATTCCTAAATCTATTTTAAGTTTTTACTCCTGAAACTTACTCTGGCTTTTTCCTCCTAAAACTAACTCTACAATTTAGCTTCTATTCCTAATTTTTACTGTACCTATTACGGGTTACTATTCACGTGAAGAGGGCTAATTTTAAGAGAAGAACCATAAGCTAATTGGGAACAACACACCAAAGATTAAATCAAAAGAAACTCACCTCTTCACTGCCGGTTTCGGAGAGAAATTCGTCCATGTCTGTATGCACATTCTCGTGCTCCATGGTGGACCTTGATTCAGGTTGAAATTTCTTCAAGCTCACCGCTTATTTTTGGGGAGAATTATGACTCCGTGCGATCTAAACCTTTCTACTTCCCTTCTTCCTACCTTCTCCTTCCCTTCTCTTTCTTTCTCTTTCCCTTTCTCTCTTTCTACACTAACACTATTCTACCTAAACTTTTAATATGGTCTTACGCCTATGACGCTAATAATTGGAAAGCTAACTACCTTCTTACGTTTGTCATGGTTTGCGTCATCCTAATCCTCCTTCTAATGGCCGTGAGGAACTTTTGAGATTTTCCTACCACTCTAGCCTAGGCCACTATTGATCGTCTCTCTCCTTCTTCCGCCTATTTCAACTCCTTCTTCCTAATCTCCTTCCATTTTTGTTTTGTCGTTTCTGTGGTGGTGAGAGAATTGGAGGTGCTTGTTTTGCAGGTGTGCGCGTGGAGATGTCACTTCTATTCTCTCCCTTCCCTTTCTTTCCTTTTCCTCCCTTTCCTCCTAATCTATTTTCTAATCTCCCTATCAAAATGCCTTAGCTCTCGGTCTGACTTTTGACAGCTTACTATTTTTAGACTTCCAATATGTTTTCCTTGTAGAGGCTAAAACCAGCTTTCTAAGTTGATGTAGAACTTGCAAATCGGACTTTCCTAGCAAAAGTTATGCATGGATGAAGTTTTGAGTACTAATTAGTGTTTGAAACTTCATCCGCTTATATCTCTCTCAATTCAACTCGGTTTTCTTTGTACTTTATGTTTTTGGAAAGCTCTTGACCTCTAATCTGAGATTCTAAACTTCAATTTGTACTAAATCTTCTTCTTAGCGGTCTGACCACACCCTTGGTTTCGGCCCTAAAGAAAGACTAATATTACAATAACAATTTGACCCAAATATGGCAAAAAGGCCTAACTACATTGAAATGATCAAAAGAAAGGGGGGTTCAAAGCTTCGCCGTATTTTTGATGACACTCTAAATTCTACGACAATTTCGAACACATAGGTTCAGAGGTCCGCTGTCCCAAAGGGGGGTCCACCCACCAGGGAGACTTTAGAAGAAGGTAGGAAAACACACTCTAAAAAGAACACATAACAAAGTCAAAGCTTCGCCGTCCCGAAGGAGGGTCCACTTAACAAGAGAGAAGTTAGAAGAAGGTGGACAAAAAACACTTAAAGAAAACCCTCCACAAATTCAAAGCTTTGCCGTCCCGGAGGGGGACCACTACAATGTCAATAAGAGAAGGACAAGGTTAGTTTCTAAATAGTACCCACAACACTCATAGAACTCAAGTGATCACAAGGGAGTTAGTAATAAAGCAACACTCAAAGACTAAAGGCCCTCCAAAGCGGCATCGCCAAGGTACGGTGGGGGGTTGCTCTAGGGTTAGTACAATGACAAAAAACTCTCGACAAACAAGCTAGTTCACAAGGATACACCAAAGATAGAAAGACTTTCAAATAACAACAAGAGTATACACAAACACACACAAAGTGTGTACAAGACAAGGTAGAAGGGCCCTCCAAGGACCTTCAAAGCTTGAAATATAACAACAAAAGGAGCAAAAAGTGCTCCAAAAACACCGTAGAGGTTTCTTGGCTAAAACGCCAAAAATCCCAACATAAATTGGACCCACGGACCCAAAACAAGATTTGGGGGTGATCTTGAGAGAAAAATGGGGACCTTAAATAGGTTTCCAAGGCCCCACCTTCCCCTCAAGAGCTCTAAAGTAACCTTATCAACTTGGATTTTCATCCTCATCTCCAAAGATTTTCATCCTAATCCCTAAAAAACTACTTTTACCTATCTACGCTGGACCAACCTCCTAACTTTTGGAGATTTACTCCAATCGTCAAATGGATTGCGCCATTGGCTCTAGATCGCCGTGTTTAGTCCAAGATCCCTCTACCCCCCGTACCGAGGACAAAAAACCATCGTAGGCTAATTTAGTTTAAAAAACTAAACCGTAGTAAAATCCTAGATATTGGGGGTCTCCTATTTTGAGAAATGTAAATAGCTTAGGGTCTCCGGTAGATGTGAGGGAGTCGGAAAAGACTCTTGGTTGACTTTGTTCCGCTGTCGTATGGTCCCGGAATGCCGGTCAACGTGGCGGGGACCCCGCCACGTGATTAATTCTCGAGGAATCTTGCCGGTTCGGGTACTTGCTGCTATCGGAATGTTGCAAAACTCCACGGAGCACATTATTAACATAAAACAAGCTAGTCTAATTTTTAGTGAGATTTTCTGGCAACCTGGGTAATTTCCATGAAATTCTCGTTGGAGGTTACCAGGGTTGACCACCCGCAAAAGGTTCTTCTGCAAGTCGGAAGATGACGGGATTTTTCACAGGACCTCTCATGGGGTCACATAAAAGATGTGCAGGTGCGTTTCTTTACCTGGCACAATTGGTCAGTGGAGATGAATTGGCCATCTCCTTGAATTAGCGACGGTGCGGGAATCTTTTGCGGATAGAAGAATCTTGGCGAATCGATTTCGTCGTTGGACTCCTGGCATGGGATTTACCCTAGGACACCCTCTTTGGGCTATAGATTCCTCCACGGGCCCGGTCTTGCATTAGTGGCTCCTGCATGCTAACAATCGGGGTTTGGGGAATTCTAAATCTAACTCTAGGACCCAACCTAGTGGCCTCGTTGTGGATCCTTCGGACCGACTTAGCCATGAATTGCCACCTTCATGGTGGAATTTAGCCCTTTCGGGCCTATGTGACTTGAATCCTACAAATCCACCCGTTTCGTTCTTTCTACTTATTTTTGGGCTAGGTTTGGTGGGATTCTAAGTCTAAACACAAATCTAGACCAAACACTATAATGGGTATGGTACAACCTTATTTTGGTTCTACACTCTTTTTATGGCTTTTTGTATATTTTTCTTAACTTTAAATTGCAAATTTCCAAAAAAATAATTCTACGAGTCCCAAGTGACAAATTGGGAGCTCACACCATCTCGCTCGTCGTAGACGCAATCTCCGTCGCGGTTGCGTCTTCTTGGAGCTGCATTCCTTGTCGCCGGCTTCCGCACCATTGTTTCGGGCTCCTGAGGAAGAGAGCAAGGAAGAGTGTAAATAATGCTGAGGTAGCGGGAACTCGCGGCACACAAAACCCTAAACCCTACACACTATCCCCATAGAAGTGAACCAGACGCGCACCGGGCTCCGCTGCGTTTGTCTTTTTGCACGGACCTCTTAGAATTAGGTTTCCCATTAAGTTCCATGTGTATGTAGACTTTCCCGATTCTAGGAACTTCAGCTTCTAGAACAGGCAAATGGATCGCTGCTTAATCCCGATTCTATGAACTACTAGACAATGTGTGATTGTTATAAATGCCCCAAGTTATAAAATTAGGTACAATGCTAGGGCATCTATTTCCTAATGTAGATATCGTCGAATCTGTATTCAAGGGTCACTTTCAACATTGCATGATAATGATCATGCAAGAAACGCTTAGTTGATTTCTAGTTCCAGAAGTAAAAGTAATTTAAGAAGCAAATTATGGTCATGCAATCATGCGGGACTTACAGAATGGTCGCTGGAGTCTTTGAAGGCTTTGAAGTCTTTGATGTAGGATGTCCCACAGAGCAGGGCCACTCTCTTTTTGGTCTCAGTACTTTGCCTTCTCAATTGTGCACGGGTTAACTCCTTTCACGATGAGAACTGGAATCTTCCCCTCTTTTTGGATTTCCTCGCTTTATTCAATGAACCACGGTCGGGTATGTGTAGTGCTAAAGGCATGAGACTAATAGTTCATATTACTTTCAGACAGTAATTACCCTTCCAAAATCCTCTAACTAAGATGTCTATACATATCCTAATGACCAATTTAGAACTCCTACTCTCTTTCTATAATTTCATTTAGACTCAGCGCCTCTAAACAGTATCCCACAATTGTGAACCTGAACTTTGGCAACCACAACTAAGTTCTCATGTTATTTCTAATACTTGTTTGTCAGTTGGTAGTGACGGCCAGTTCCAAGAGCTGTTGAAATTTGTCACCCTAGATTTAGCCCGTTTTCAAAATCTTCTTGTCATCAAATATATAGGTTAGCTACATTTTTTATGATTTTATGGGACAACTCTGCAATGACGCCATGATGTATTATGGGATGGGGGGCAAAGGTTTTGTAATTGCGTTCTGGTAGCAAAGTAGGAGGTGTCTACGTGGACTCCTCTTTATATGTATCCCAAATCTACAGACAAGTCACATGGTCCTTGAATTTTGAATTACTCTCATTTATAACTGAAATTAGATATTGTCTCGCTTTAAGAGTACTCACTCCTAATATACATTTGGGCGGCGATTTTAGACATCCAAATTGGGGGCTACTGACAGTACTGCATCATTATACGCAATGAAGATACATTATTCCTATCTTCTTAAGTTCCCGTTGCAAGACAATTATATGCCCGCATATTTTCTACGTTTGGACCACTTCATTCATTAGGAGTTTTTGTTCTCTCTGGTTGTTGTAAAAGTGTTCTCATTTCAAGTGTGTCCAATTTTGCTTCGTCAATGGCCACCATTAGAGCGGATGGCCATGAAATTCCATTAGTTCTGCCTTTAGGAGATGCAAGGTATGCTATAGTGTTTTCTCACCTTCTTTATGTTCGTTTCGGATTTCTCCAATCTAGTTTTTATGTTGAAGAAGAAGTCATGTCTGATTTGGGGCACTTAAAAGAGTCCATCCATATGCCAAAGTTAGTACTAGAAGACGGTCATTGCTGGCACCTCCATCGAGGGCGTTATAGGGTATATGGTTTGCCTTCTATCATGTGGGATACTTCTACTGAGAGGTTGCCACGGCAGTCAGGCCACTCCACTGTTAACATGCCGTTTGTAGGCCAAAATATAGGAAATTCAATGGACAGTGAACGCATTACAATTGCTACGACTCCAATTCAACTTGTCCAAGTGAAGGAAGAAGTTAATGTCCCTGTGATAGATTTATCTAGTGAGTCGGAGGGAGAGTCGCCTAGTCAATCAAGTCTTCCAACAACGCTTTCTAGACGTGTCTGTAATGACGTCCTGGAAACAACATCCGGTAGGTACTCCACGCCTACTACTAGTCCTGCTTTGTCCACTCACTCAAGACCACCAACTCATCCAAATAGTTTAGCTGGGCACAATATCATTGGGTGCCTTTGCAAACTAGCATCTATTCGCGGATCTAGGAACGAGGTTGCTGCATTAGATTATGATTTGCTCGACCATCAGAAGGTACAATACCTTCCTGCAGACTTTGATGGAAACGTAGTATTCGAGTTGCCTTCTCTTCGTGCTCCGTCTTCATCATCCGCTGCTGGGAACTTACAGGGTATGGATAAACAATACAATGGGCACGCATGGTGTCGGACTATTACATCCAATATCCATAACCAGGATAACTTGAAACTCTGAAAATCATCTTGTGCAGGCCATTTGATTTGTAACAATTCCGATTGTGACTATTTTAGGCGATCTTCCAAGCGGAATGAGACCGAATGGTGTGGATATACTCCTACTCCTTTCTATGTTGGTGTAGTCTCTCCAAAGGATTCTATTGTTCTTTGCAAAATATGCAAAAGTTCACCCCACTGCGTCAGGACTTGTGATGCTAGAGTTTATTACGTTTATAGTGATACTCCAGGGATGACGAGAGCGTGCATTCATTTTGGTAATTACATGCATCATGTTGCTTCTGGAACTTGTAGAGAGTCGTTAGACACCATTTTGGAGCTCATTGCAGGTGAGTCTTAAAAACCCCTAGTGCCACTAACTCAGCCATAGCCCTTGGCCCTTGCAGCTAGTAAACAATTTCTGGACAACTACCTCATACACAACGATGAAGGTCAAAAAGAGTTGCTGCAGGGAAAGTCGCTGGAAGATGTCATGGATAGGTTCCAGATCTTTAGTTCCCCGAACATCCGTAATACTATTTCTTCATTTTGTAGCACTGGAAAAGGTGGGGTAATAGATAGCATTATGAATACGAAACGCAATCTAAAGTTTGAATACATTCATGAGAGCATTTTTCCTGGACAGGGAAAAGAAAAAGTGTACTTGTTTAAGATGTTGGTTGATGGACCTAGTAGTGGGGTAGACCTGGTGAAGCGTATGCAAGTGGGAGGAGATTTGGAGAACGCGTGGCTCATGTTTGATCACGTAAAACGAGTAAAGGATTGGACCACCATGGCCTGCCATGTCTATGATACAGGATGTAGAAAGGTGATGACAATCGCCGTTTCTGACATGCAATCTGAAGATACTAAGATCCAATGCATTATGTGGAGGTCACTAAATGATGACATGAGACACAACGGCATAGAGAATACAAACTTCAAGGGCTTCATGGCAGATAGCGCGCAAGCAAATTGGAATGCCGTTCGAATTGTATACGGTACGGGGAACCCCAAAATGAAGATGGTCAATCGCGAACAAACATGTCTTCTGCACTGGAGTACTTCGTTGCACTGGCATACCTACAAGCTCATCAAATTGGATATGCAACACCAACATATACGTCTATGCAAGCAATATAAAGACTCAATCACTATGGAGGAAGCTGAGACAAGGTATTTGGCCATTTGATCTTGGTGGTTATCATCCGGGGCAGCCTCAGAAGATGCTCTGCATAAACTAGAGTTGTGGCTCGCCTTTTGGCACTTCCGATATCGTCAATGGAGAGGCTTTATGCAAATGGTATGTTTAGACCCCTCCTTCAGTTTGTTGCTTTTGTTCTTTTGCACTATCACTTTGAGATGGCTTTCTCTGTTACGAAATTATTATTATGGAAAACTATGATTGTGATCAAACCAGTAATAGGATGCCATACCTCTCGGAGCCGAGAGGTGCCTTCACAGCCTGCTGACGAGATCAAAATCATGAATGCTTTGCCGTGCCTACGCAAGCTGAAGCCTAAGTCTTTTCAGCCTAAACCATTATAGGACTAATTAGAATATTTCTTTTGCAGGGACTGAGTGTTGAGGAAATTGCAGACATGCCATCATGCAACTTATCTGAAACAGTCCACAACAAATGGTTGCAGCAGTCGGGTAATTGCGGTAATGACTTGTTTGCCGCCACCTGTGATGATTGCATTCGAGCCTTCATACAAATGACAAATTACCGGTCTTTCTTGAACGGCACAACGTCAAGGTTGGGTCCATCGAAGGAGGAGCTAAAGCTAAGAGGTGCTAGACGCAACGGCAACCCTAAGAAGATCACGGAGGCGTTGAATGTCATTCTTGGAGCAGTTGAGGTTGCAACGCATGTTCCGCAATTGGAGGGTGAAGAGGCGTTTGGCAGCAGTAAGCGCAAACTAGACCTCCCTATTGGGTCGGATGGTGATTCCCATCGGCCGGACAAGGTGAACTTCTCTCAGCCAAGAGTCATGACTTGATCTACACGCACACCCACGGAGTCTATCAGGGATAGGAACAAAGTGGCTAAATGTGAGCATGTGCCACATATCACTACTGCGTTGGAAAGTGACTGTGACACTTCTCAATGGCATATTGCGAGGTTATCCCACAAGTCTAGTTGCAAATGTCATGCCCAGCAGCGAGGATCAAACGTCCATTGCGTTGCCAAAATTGCAAGAGGAAGCAAAGGCACTCTAGCTCCTACAATCACGGACGCAAAAAACAGTACGGAGGAAATAAGGAGATCGTGATAAATTTTTGGTTCTGCCCAGATGATGTTCACTGTTGCGTGTGAGGTTCTAAACGTGCTTGGGTAATTGATTGGCCTGAAGTACCAGACATCTGGCCTGTATTGACAGGCACTTGTTTATCTCGTCAGGAAACACTTCTACTGCAGGAAGCTGGATTCCAGCTCCAAGACCGACCACCTATGTCACCTTGACGATTATTCACGATGTCAAATGTTTTTGAGGCGCTCATGTATGATCAGTCTATCCCTGTGCATGCAGACACCTATCCAACAACTCGCCAAAACAAACCTATTAGACGTATTGCAAATGCTCCTACTACAAAGCATCGCAATAAGTGGGAGAGTGCTAGAAATGTCAAAGGAACAATCTTAGGAGTCACTATGCTTCCCTTTCCCGGACTTGGAGCCATAATCTTCCTTCAATCTGGAATGGAGCCTGTATACAAAGTTTACCAAATCACACTGGGCATGTACTCGGAGTGTACTTGTCCTGATTTTGTGGACATGGCTGTTTCAGCAATTGGTGGACGCCATCAATATGTTAACTGCAAACATCTCTATTACTTATTTCGTTACTTTTGCAAAATGAACCTAGTAGATGACAAGTTCATACATTCTCCAAGCTTTAGCTTTAATGAGGTCAAGCACCTCCTCATTTGGGCTGGTATCATCAACGTTCCAAACGAGGGTCTGTTTGATACTTAGGAACCCTAGAGCCTGAGAGTGCCTGAGATCTGAATGTAAATTACTTCTGACTGAAGTTACACTTGTGGACAAAAGTATAAATTATTCTTTGGAAACATCTTGTAATTGAAGGTTATATTTTATATATCCTTCCTTCCAATGTCAGGTTCATCTTTCACATCTTTCACTTTGTCTTTACAATGTATACTCTCATCATTATATGCTATTATGATAAACAACACACCTAATACAAGTAATACTTATCCACGATCATAGGTCCAAGGTGATAGGTCTGGGGACCTAGACCCTGAAATTTATAATGAATTTCAAATTTAGCCCAAAATGTTTGGATTCTCCTTTTATTTTCCACTATTATTGATATCTATACTATTTTTTCTAATTCCAGCGCTCCCTGCTCACAGTATTCCCGCTCGCCGCTCACAAGCTCACAGAATAGCACCACTGCCTGAGAAGTAGCTTTCCGACCCAATTTTTTCATAACTTTTGATTACATGGTTTAAAATATATTGCATGATATGTAGTTTTTGTTGCTCAACGAGCAATTTGGGTAGCTCAAAAAAATTCTTTAAAAATCACTTCAAAAATAAATAAAATTTAGAAATTCATTCTCAAGATTTATTTATACATGCAAAACTTTGAATCATTCCATTTTGATTAATGAGATGAAAGTTATGAAAAATTCTAATTTGCGGATAAGTATAACATTTAGAGATTCCATACCTATCCACAAACTAAAACTCTTCATAACTTTCATTTCATTAATCAAAATGGAATGATTCAAAGCTTCCTACTCATATACCATTAAAAAAATATTGGCCTAATGCCCTATAGAAGGCTATAAGACTGCATTACTGCATAGCAGTAATGCAATTACAAGATTTTAAAAATAAATCTAGTGGGGCACTCTAGTTCCATGTCAAATTGGCAATTTAACTTTTTAAATTTTTTTTCCAAAACAAATAATTTTAAATACTTTTTGTTTTTCTTAATTTTTCTATATTTGCACAGTGGAGGGAGCCGAAAATGAAAATCAAACGGCCCTTTGCAAGGTTCAGTTTTTTGTAATGAAATCTAGAAAATCAATTTCAATTTTTTATTATAAAAAAAAGTGATTGTAAAGAAATTTTTGAGCTACCCAAGCTACCTGCAAAGCAACAAAATCTATAGACCATACAACAATGGTGCTAGTATGTGAGCCCAAGAATTTAAGCTTGTGAGTATTGAGCCTACAATATAGGTACCTATAATATAGATACCACACACTATAGAAGGTGTATATATCATAAACACCTATAATATGGATATTTGTAACATATATATTCTATAATCATAGACGGTTCTAGAGTATTACACCTATAACACATGTGTGTAGTATTCTAGGCTCATGGGCTCACACTCCTATGCTCACATAATAGCAACCCTCTACTGTACAATAACTTTTTAACCATGTAGTCAAAAGTTATGAAAATTGTTGGGCCCTAAAGGACCAAATACCATTTTTTGGCAACATAGTGATTTTGGAAAGCTCACTATGAACAAAATTTTCATTTTTTTTCTTTTCAAATTTTCATACAACATGTGCCTAAGGAATAGCTATAAGGCCCAACAATTTTCATAACTTTTGACTACATGTTAAAAAGTTATTGTATAATATGTAATTTTCATTGCTCGGTGAGTAACTCGAAAATACTTTAAGAAATACTTTTTAAGAAATAAAAATTTGAAATCTATTTTCTATATTTATATATACGTAGAAAGTTTTGAATCATTCCATTTTAATCAATGAGTCAAAAGTTATGAGGAGTTTTAGTTTGCAGATAGTTCTGGAGTCTCTACCCTAAAATAAACTTTGAAGTCCTTTATTGAACTCAATTTTGAATGGAATGGAAAAATAAATAAAAACATTGGATGTAGATTGCTTATTACAACATTAAAACTATTGGATTGTCATTTTTCAATTCCATAACTAAATTCTTGACAATTTAGTATTTTTAATCATCTTCTATTTCTTTCTACCTACTATTTTTTTCTATGTTGTACAATTCCAATTGATGTGAAAATTTTCAAACATGTAGCTAACTTGCTGTGAAGAATGAATACAAAGAAGTACCACCATTTGGGGCATTTTTTCATACAAATGTGACCTTGTAAAGTGCAATTCTCCTATTTTTGTAGGGCCAAAAATAGGATTTTTGTCAATTCAAACACTAATATCTTGCAATCCACACAATGTAAATTTCCAAATTTTTTTCCACATCTTTTCAAACCAGTGTTCAACAAGATCCTACAATTACATGCATCCAAAATTGTTTTTTTTCAAAAATTTGGTACTTGTACTAGAAATTGTAGTTTTGGAGCGTTTTGGATGAAAACACTCTGACCTTTAGGAGTTAAAGCTACTCCTTGGGCACATGCTGTGTTAAATTTTCAAAGAAAAAAAATCCGTTTGTAGTGAGTTGCTCAAAATTGCTATGTTGCCAAAAAAAACAATGTTCGAACCTTTACAGATTAAAACTTTTTTGCTCTTTTGCTACTTGTATTAGAAATGGCAGTTTTAAGTGTTTTCTAATAAAAATGACCTTGGGACTTTAGGAATTAAAGTAGAATTTTTTATTTTTGTTTTAGAGTAATTAGTTTCAAGTAAAGATATGTTAACATCTCCATAGCCAACAACCATATATCTGCAACAAAGTAGTTCATAATGTCTAGAGATGGACTCTTCTTTTCTGGTTTTGTTTTTAGAGAAGACTCTGGTTTTCAGTGAAATAGAAGATGGAAACTATCATTCTTGAAGGTATGTTTCATTTAAAAAATAATGACCCTTCAAAAAGATTGCTTCATCTCTTGACAAGCTTCTTGAGAGGTAGCTTGGAAGACTCACTAGCAACAATGATGACCCATGCCAACGTGTCATTTTTTGGTGCGCAATCAAATAATCATAAGGATCAAATGATGGATAAAGTAACAAGCTCTAAAATTGCCCACCTCCTCAAATGTGCACTATATGTACATGTGGGCAGATTCATACTACGTTGAACCAAAAATGGCGCATATTTAGTCTATTTTCAAGTGAGCAAGGCCCTTTTGTTGCACTAGGGGTAACGGGGTGGAAAATTGGTTTCTATGGTTTAGATACTGGAGCTCCTTGCAACCGTCAATCTTGGGTTGATCATGCGACTAGGGTTTATCTCTCTCCTTTGTTCATGTGTTCCGTTTGAATTTCATTTTTTTTTAGGAGTTGTAACTTACATCGTGGGTGTTTTGAGGTCTCAGTTATTCAAAAAAATTCCATTACTTTGGGTCACACCTATAAAGCTGGATGTTGTAGCGAGACCTTAACAGCTCATTGTAGAAGAGTGAAGGTCAAGTTAGAGGATTCTCCTTTGGGGCATGCAAAACAAGGATACAATGCTTCTATTTATGAAGAGGCACCTGATTTGTTTTCTAATAACAATTCTAGGTCCTACATTTGCAAAGAGTTTCATGAGAAGTATAGCTTGAGTTGCAACAATATAAACTCGAAGCACCTGAAACAATCTAAAGATTACATGGAGGAGGATCTCTGCTAGTATCTTGGACCAGTAGTGAAGACTTGCATTGTGCGACTAGAGTCAGGGTTGACCTTGATTACGTTTAAGCCACTACAACTGGTTTCAAATTTCAATACTCCAAGTCAAAAAGAGTGGGTTGAATTTGATAGGTGTGTTTATTGTGATTTGGGGTTTGAACCAATGTAGATTGTTGTATTGGGAACTTGTAAATGTACATACAACAACATCTGCTGCAAGTTTCACTTTAAAAAATATACCACCTACAATGAGTAAAGTGCAAGCACAAAATGCATGCGGATTGGTGGGCAACTAATGAAATTGTCAAGCTTAGAATAAAGGTGTCCATGCTACAACAACAAAAACTAAAATATTAGCCATGATTCAAGGTGAGCTCATTACTTTTGCGGTTTTTGGGTGGTGCTTCAAACAAGAATTTGTAGATTAGGATTTTTGAAAGTATTGCCTGGTTTGGATTAAATGCTTTTTTATTGTAGTTGAATTTGTGCTTTAATAGGACTCTTATTAAGCTTGGAATATGTATTTCTGGATTAGAATTTAGAAAATAGGGGCTTGGTTTGAATTTGATGCTCGCCAAATGTTGGTGATTTGGCCTTAGATGGCAGTTTAGATGGCCTTAGATGGTGGGTGCTATATGTACAAAATTGCAAGGTAGCCTTGTTTGAACGAATTTTGGTGTTGAAGGATAGAATACAAATTTGTGATCTTGGGCACTAGCCTTTTTAGGGTTCGAGTAAGAATTTTTGAAAGTGTGGACAAAAATTAAGTCCTTGCACTTGTCTAACTTGGTTTAGGGTGGTTGATTCCTATAGCAACAATATATTTTTAAATTTGAAGAGTATGGCCATGTACTTATTGTGAATGGTTGGTGTCATACAATACTTAATAGTACTTGTTTTGTGCATGAGAGAACCTAATAGTACCAGTTCTATGCGTAGTCTACAATCACATAGTCTATTTGCGTAAATGAAGAGTGTTGGTAAATCTGTAAAAGCCTAGAATTGACTATTGTGAAGATGTAATAGTCCCGTAGAAGTAAGCACTTTGACGTCAAGAGTTGATTGTACTTATCATATATCATTGAAGCATTCTACAAGTATTCATGTATCTATTACAATGAGTATTTTGTATGCATGATTGCTTTGAGAGTACATCATCCTAGAGGTTTTGAGGATCAACTTTTGAGGATCAAGTCTAAGGTAATTCTAGTGAGATCTTTAGGTCAAATCTCAAAGAAAAGTTTCGGTTTCCCATTACATCGACAAAATAATAGAAAACCCAATTGTTAGCTTACTATAGAAGAAAATTCAAGATGGACCAATGGAAGGCATCTACAACCAGGTATGGTAATTCTAGGTGGAAATCATGCCAAAACTCCAATCGGGCAATTGGTTTGTCAAGATTCCCTTCTATGTAAAAAATTTCTTGTTCACCGAAATTTAAAGGAGATAGTGGGATTTGATTTTTTATAAATGTGCAAGGTAAGAATATAAACTTGCACATTTTTGTGTAATTTTATGAGAGGTTCCACAAAAAAAGTTGAATTTTTTTGATAGTTAGAAGATATTCTTCCGGACGATCAATCACTGAAATTCATGATGAAATTTTTTTAGGAAGTACCCGAGGTGCAGTAAAATCTCACTTAATATCAGAATAGCTTCTTTTATATTAATAAAATTCTCCACCAAGTATCAAGACATTCTAATAACCAAAAGTACCCGATCCAACAAGATTCTTCAAAATTGATAAAATTGAAGAAAGTTCATGGAGTTGACCGACGTTTTGGGGGTTTATCAAATTGGAATGGAGTCAAAACAAGGTCTTTTCTTGTTATTTAACACCTACTAAAGAGCTTAGATTAGTTACTTTTCACATAAAAGTCAAACTCTCAAAGTTGGATTTTTATCTCTTTTGGGTTTTAAGTTGGCGCCAGATTTTGTTGCGATTTTGAGTAGGATGAAAGGGTTGGAGTTCTTGATCAATGAAAATGGCCTTCTAAAGCCAATAATGCAATACATTTGTGATTTAGAATTATTCTCCAAAAGTTAGAGTATGGACCAACGTAGAAAGTAAAAAATTTAAAGATTAGGTTAAAAATCTCCACTAGGAAAGGAGAGGAGATGGATGCCCTTGGAAGAGAATAGAAGAGCACCTATTTTCCTCTCAAAACACCCCTTGTTACCTCTTTTAGCAAAAATTTTGGCTTGTTAACACATTGGTCCATTTAGTTGGACTTTTGGGCCATTTGAGGGCCAAAGTTGTAAACCTCTATTTTTAAAGCATTTTTAACTCAATTTTGTTGCATTTCTATAAGATTTAAAGGACTTAGGGGTCTCTTCAAATCTTACTAACCTGGCCATGGGGACCTTTAGTTTAAAATTGTTAAGTGTTTGTACTAATTTGTATATTTTCTTTGGTTTTATCCTAACATGTGGTTGTACTAGTTCGTTTTGTATTTTTTTTATACTAACAAGTTTTTGTACTAATCCACGATCACTAATATGTCCATGTGTGATTTTGGCTAATATTTGAGTTAATCTTGTTGGAATTGTTGTCCTACATTTGTAAATTTGTCAACTATGGCAAAGCTTTGACTTTGAGTGATTTGAGATTTGATAGAATTTAGAATTTTATCAAAAATATGGTGGAGCTTTGATCCTAAGTGTTTGGAAAATTTCCATAAAATATTGAGTTTAGTGATTTCACCAAATTTAGTTTCCAAGGTGCTAGTTTGGAAAATCCATGTTTAGTATTCAAAAGTTTAGAGACAAAAATCCCCAAGTAGCAATAGACATAGAACTCAAAAGATTAGTCACCAAACCCCAAAGAAGTAATTTTGCTTGGTGTTCAAAAGTACAAAAATTTAAATATTAGAATTAATGTTGGAAAAAGAAAAAAATCTCAAACCAATTGGAAGGCTTAGGGGCCAAAGGAAAAAAAATTTGAACTATCAAATAGCCACTTAGTCGGACATGCCTTGTATGTAAGGCAGTAATCAAAAAGGGGTCCCAGCCAATTGAAAGTTGCCATGTCATTGCCTTGTCCGCAACGATCCAATCAATTGGAGGCCACCATGTCAACAGTTGGAGGGAGGGGTCGTGAATCAAGACGGTCCTGTGTGTTTGGAAGCCGGTTTGTCTGGATTGTGCAGGCACTGAACTCGTTCAATGGAATTCTAAATTTCAACCTTGACAAAAGGAAAAAAAGAAGAAGTAGAATTTGTCACTTGGAAGTAGAAAATAAAGTAGAGAAATATGATAGGATAGAAGGTGAGAAGGAAAAGGAAAGGCCATATTGCAACAACTAACTTTCAATTCTAACTCAAACAGTAGAATTTAGTAGTAGCAATTAGAGGACAAAAAACTTGATTAGAAGGTTGCTTCTCTCAAACATAAATTGAAATTGCAAAAAACACTTAAGAGCTAGACATAGTCACATAGAGAAGAAGTTGAAAAATTATTTTTTGACATTCGAAGTAGGATTTATAAGTTGGAATAAACAATTTGAAGTTGGAAGGTTAGCAATAGGTGAAGA
The DNA here is from genome assembly GCA_951230915.1 of Antitrichia curtipendula. Lineage (NCBI taxonomy): Eukaryota > Viridiplantae > Streptophyta > Bryopsida > Hypnales > Leucodontaceae > Antitrichia > Antitrichia curtipendula. The sequence continues at coordinate 1,451,483 of OX579642.1, read as the reverse complement.
TTGAGAGAAAATCTCTTAAAAGTAATGTAAGCCATTAGAATAGAGATAGACTAATAATTGACTTGGGTAGGGAATAGAGTCAATTATTTTTTTGAATTTTGAAGCATTAGGATTCTATTCCACCAAAGGTCAACCATTAGAGTCTCAATAATTGAAGTGGAATAGTAGCAAAGGGAAAGAAAGAAAGGAAAGGAAAAAAAATGGAAGTTAACTTTCCAAACTTAGTATTAATTGCACACATTTAAGCGGTTATTAATTGCAAGTATTAATTACAATTATTAGATTGTTAATTATTCCAGCATTTTTTTCTTTTTTTTGACTTAGCATTTTTCACTTTCAGTCAAATTACAAGTCTAAGTCAGAGTATAAAAATTAAATTTTTTTCAAAATTTATATTTAAAAGATTCTAGATTAATTCCAAAGGGTTCTCAAAAGATAAGATACATAAAAATTGCAATTAAATTGAAAGAGAAACAAATGAATGAAGTTTAGGCTAAGGAACATATGAGGTCAGTAGAAAATCATCCATACAAGTCCAAACTTAGAAATTAGATAGAAGTTAATAATTTAGGGATAGGGTCTAGAATTCAAAGCTAATTGAAATAGAAAAAGCACCTTAAAAGGTGGATGGAATTTAGATAGCTTCTTAAAGGTTAAACTTCATTCGTCTACAATCTTTGCTAGAAAGGTTGTATGACTTTTTATTTTATGTTTTTAGAAGTAGCATGAATTTCTCTATCACTTTAAATTTCTAAATTTAGACGGTCACCACTTACACTCAACAACCACAGTGGTTTAGTTAGTTTTAGCCTATTAAAGTAATTATTGCAATTTGGGATAATTTTTTTGGTTTTCTTGTAAGTTTGTATATGTTTAGAAATTAGAAAAGATCCAGTGCTTGGAAGGCACAATGGACCAATGTTAGGCACTTGCATGACAAATTACTCCAAATTGCTATGAATCTCTTATTTGGCACTTTGTGATTTAGGATTCATTTTTGTAACTATTTTTTGTTTTTGAGTAGTTTGGTATTTTATTTGGATTCTGAATTGTGAATTTGGATGAATTAGTCTTTTCTATTGAAATTTATGGATGAGGCTTAGGGTTCATACCTAACCTGTAGTACAAGTGGTGGATAAGGTTGGAAATAGTGTTCGTGATACTTGAGAGCGTGCACAAACGTCTTACCAAACACTCCCCCCTTCCTAGGTAGTTTAGTGCACGTCTATAAGCTTGAATGTCATTGGTATATGGACAGGCCAAAGTGTGCTATGTAATGTTCAATGTTCTTACAGATCTTGGAGGTATATAAAATAGTTTTTGTAAAGATTTTGCATCTACATTCTACATACTTTTGTGGTTGACTAGTGTAAATGAAGGTGCATGATTGAAGTAGTGGAGACTAAATGAGGCTATGATAATTAGCAAAGAAAATTTTGTACGGATTTAAAAGGGATGATTTAATTTGTGCCCCACTTTTGACTATGCATATCCAAATTGCAAATGGAATTTGCACAACCAAGAGCAAAGAGTAGGGAATAAGTTCATGAAAGTGAACATTTAAAAAAACACAAACACCTGCAATGTTAATGAATAGGAATCCAAGTCTATTTTGTTGTCAATCAGTAGAGTTCATAGCTCAATGTTGTAGTCCTCTCACTCATGCAAGTTTAAGACATGCAAGTTTAAGACTATCACATTCTGGTAACATGATCTGTATTGGTAGAATTTGGACAAAAATGATGTGAATAAACTTCCCCCTTCTTAATGGAGGGCAAAGACAAATGAATGAAAGGCCTTCATATCTGCAAATAGATCGTCGTTCATAATTTTGAGATTTTGTCGAAGTATCAATTGCATGCTTGAAGTTTTTGCCCCTAAATTTTGGATGAAATTGAAATGTGTTTGCCAAAAATATCAACCCGTCATAGGAAGGGAGATCAAAGTCAATGCTGCAAGATGGTACAATAAAGCACCGGTGAAATGAATTCTTGAAGCACATGCTGTCTTTTGGCCAGCGCGTTTGTCAAGTAAAGCAAGTCCCCAATCATATGCATTGAATTAGTGTACAAGCCTCATTAAGAACAATCCATTTGCACTAGGCATCGATTTTTAGGCATTTTGAGGTTTTGTTGGTTGCTCATTGTCATTAGGGTGTTGTAGGCTGCTCATTTTCAAGGTGACTCCATCATAGTTTAGTTGAATAAGTAGTTGGCATGGTACATAACCATTTGTAGTGGCTAAAAATCACGAGAAACAAAATTCATATCCCATAACAATTGGTGTTGGCAACATGTGGTGGAATTAGTGGAGTGATTTGGTATAAACATGCACCTAGAGGACAAATGAAAAGTGAATTTCTACAAGTCATTGTGATGGAGGCTTTCCATTTGGCTTTGTGGTTTTAATATTCTTAGTCAAATCTTCAATATTAAACATATTTTTGGGTATGTCGTATACCACCACATCTTGGGGTACGTTATATATGGATTTGCCAAGCAATTGGATTAGATATAAGAAAGAAGCCTTAACGTGATAGATTAATGAATCAATCAATTTTATTTTCTATTCTATACATTTCTTGCCAAATCACTTCTCTAGGACTAGGGTCTAGTGTTTAGGATCTCATCTTGTTTACAGATTTCAATAGAAGAGGTAATGAATTATTAAATATGTACATGAATTATTTTTCATATATTATAAATTTGTAGTGTCCATTTAAATATCAGAAGGGAGTGGTTTTAAGGGCTAGGATCTAGGGTCTTCATCTTGTGACATATCCTAAATGTGAAGTACATATGAGTTGTCATTGGGGCACATCTTTTGCCCAAGTGTAAATATGAGTTGTCATAGATGTAAAAAGAATTTGGTAGTATAAAATGGTTTAGGGTTCAAGTCCATTTGTCTAAAACCGTGCAACTTCAAATGACCTCCAGATTTGGGGTTTAGGATCTCAAAATAACTCCATTTTTAGAAAGTATAATTGGGCTGGTGGATCTCAAAATAACTCCATCTTCAGAGAGTATAATTGGATTGAGTTCAAAAAGCACATAAATTTGGGCCACAGTGCAATTTTAGGAAGACTGAGGCATTCAAGATGACAAGACACAACATGTGGCCCTAGAAAAGTTAGGAATCCATACTTAGAGGCATACACTCAATTGAACAGCTATGAACTAGTTGGAGTGAAATCCACTCTCAATTGAATCCATAAAAGAATTTGGAGTGAAATCAACAATTTAAATCCATATACTCTTAAGTAGTTGGCAACATGACACCATTAATAATGCATGCAATCTATGGAAAAATCCCTTCTTTAACAACAACGCACACATGGGAATCTGAAGTCACAAACACATTCTACTAATGGGAGGCTCGCTTTTTCTGTACATTTCTAGAATTGGAGTCCGCAATCCCCACAAATATATCCTACATGAATGTGGCAAAATGGAAGCTACTAGGTGTGCATCCCTCCTACAATTCCAAACTTGGGAACCCTAAACTAAAATACACCTATAAGTGTAATCCCACATAGCTATCTTAAAGCTGCATTACAATCTAATGTTGGAGGAGGGGCAAAGTCTGCATCAGCATCTACTCATCTAGTGCAAAGTGTGGCTGGGGGGGTCAGAATCTACACCGTCCTCCATGAGAAACTCAAAATTGCCACTGTCATCTAAAGTCAAGCTAGGCTGGTGTATATGTTAGAATTTGCATCACACTCCACAAGAAATTCAAAACCCGAGTCGTCATCCAAAGCAACATGTAACTAGGGGAGGCTTACTCGTTCTCTACAACGAACTCAAATTTGGCATCATCATTCAAAGTTGAGCGTGAGGGAAGACATCAGCTACATCATCTTCTAAGGCAATGAGCTAAATTGGCCAATGGAATGTCATCTCTCTACAGCCCTTGGAATTGGATTTGCTTTGGTTGATCCAGCAAGTTTAGCCCAGACTCTAAGCAATCACCCACCGCCATAATTTGGTCACTAGGTGTGTTATGGTCAACATAGTAAGCATTTTCAAATTCAAGCCACTTTTTGTGCGTTGTCATAAGGTTGTTTATAATCTAGTCCTTGAGGAGTTCACCTTTTATCATACAAGGGATTTATACTGAATAAAGTTTTACAATTTCATTTGCCTAAACTCCAATTTTTCAGCATACATCCACCGTAACTTCTCACCGGATCCTTAACTCAGCAGTGCCTTCACTTTTTATAACCGAAATGAGGGAGTTTATCCTACCGCCACCGAACTTCCTCATCAATTTGTAACAAGTAATTATGTAGGGCATCTTTGGTTTGAAGAAGCAAAGATATACTAACTAAAATCCTAAACCAACGTTCAACATTCAATATTGAACAAGTTACCATTGGCAAGTACAAACTGCAACACACATAAGTAACGACAACCTATGTGACAAAATAAGCCTAAAAGCAATGAAACAAGTGAGAGTTGTGACAAAAGGTGAAGGCCATTAAAACTCACCCAAGCCAATGTATTCGAAAAGACTCCTTTTTTGAACCACCCAAATTTGAAACAACAACATTGAATGGGATTAGACCTCCAAAGCCCAAAATCAGTCATTTAGGCAATCTAAATATCAAACATCAAATATAAGAACTAGAGATTATACATTACAATCTTTGAATTTTGGATTGAATCATGTCTACTATACGGAATAAATACATTTTGAGAGTACAATAATAATGAAATCATGACCAAAATAAGTAAGAAATAGAAAGTACAAGGCTAGTTAATTATCAAGTTAATTATACCTGCAAATTGTTCCCCTAGTTCAATGTCAATTCAAGTTAGACTAAAAGTGAAGCCGGGCATGTAGGAATTTGAATCCTAATGGCATCCAAACAAGCATGCTCCCCCCTCCCTCCCCCAACACCATCCAACAAACAAAAATTGGTAGTTGTAATTTAGCATTTCAAGGTTTAGCTAGTTGTATCATCCGCATCCTTACCTCTTCTTGCAACTCATAGACCATGTCATTCCCAATGACCCGGGGTTTGTTGGAGGCATTAATAACTTCACTGCACAAATATGGAAAGCATGCAAATAAACCAAATGGAAAATTTTTAAGAGCACATAAGAACTTTCAAAGTGACCCCATCTTTGGTAGTAGTTTCCATCCACAATTGCATCTCCTTTAATAATTTCAAAGCCTCACTTACAAGTAAAATTAGCCTTTGCATGATGCAAAAGCTTGGTGACTCGTATCAACCAAAAAGGTTGTCCTTCAAAATAACTTGCAACTACATTAACAACGAAATTGTCCACAATTTTGAGAGTGACAATCATTAGCTTTCCATCATCTCTTTGTTGCTATATGCCATCCCAACTGTCAACCATAGCACTTTTTATTAATTCCGTATTACCTAGTTGCAAATACTTTGCTTCCCACTCTCTGGTCCAATGCACATTTACACATTTTGACCACTGGTTATCAATACAGAACACACAAAAGCAAGTCAAAGGCTTTACTATGATCTGGGCCATCTTATTATTATTTGTGGACATAATGGAGTGTATTTTGTGAGTCCCATAGACAACGTCACATTTGTCACTATTATCTTGAAGTGGTTGGACATCAGCCTCTAATATTTTCTAGAAATATCGTCTCAGTGGTTTCTTGCGCCCACTATAAGTATTTTCCACCCTCTCATCTAAATGAGCTTGCAAGAGAACTACTACTGACATCGTTAGCACACTGCAATTTTTGTCTATGAAACTTCAATTGTTCTCTCCAAATAAAAGACTTGACAACTTCACCACCTCCATTATGGGGACCTTTACTGTGACCACTTCCAAAAAAGTCTGTGCACTTTTAGAAGCTCCTACCTTAACGCATTTTTGTTTTGTCTCAAACCCTTGGGCTTTAAGGGGTTAATATGGTCTGATGGAAGGCTTGAACATATTTATAGGCTTGTTATCAAAATTTGAGCGACTTACTTTTGTTTAGAAGACAAAATAATGATGATGGACTTAGTTCTTGGTGTATGAAAATGGCTCATCTTTTGGAAAAGAATATGGCTAGCTGGTGAACAATTTCTTCACACCTAAAGCTTTCAAAGTCTTTTGGGGGATTGTTGAAGGATTAGGTAGGTACCTATTATCTCAATTTTTGACAAAAAATTTTAGAATTTTTTTCAAGATAAAAAAACTGATTAACTTTTGGAAATTATAATTTTTATTCAATCCATACATGGGAGCAAAATCTATGCCACAATAAGCCCAAAATAGGCAAGGGCCATAAAAAAAAATTAAAATAATCATTTTTCTAATTCATTTCTGATAGATTTTATTTTTATCTAAAGATTTGATTCATTCTTTTTTTCTATAAGTAATGTGAAATTTATGAAGCTTCTTGTTTTGTAGGCAATTTTAGCAAATTTTTGAGAAAATAATGTATTGGATTCATTTTTTAACCCAATTTTGACAAATTAAAAAAGAAATTGTTTTTTAGAACAATGACACCATTGGGATTAGTGTATTTCAATATAATCTTAGAGCTATCAACAATTTAATATTTCCTTCTATCTTGTACCAATCCTACTAAGTTAAGAAGATTCAAAGCTTTATAATCTAATTAGACTAGGAACAAAAAAAATTGTTTTTTTCACTTTAAGCGTCTATATCTTGTGAACAATATGGCAAAGTTTTTGAAAATTTCTTCTAGAAATTTTTAAACTACTCTCTTGGATGGATGCAAGAAAGACCAAATGATTTTGGTAGCGTTTTGCACAATACTCATGATATTTTGGGGAGTACTTTAAAATTAGATTTTTCTTTTTTTAAATATAAAAAATATGTCCAATGTATATACATGGAAGAAGAAGGTACACTAGGAAGGAAAAACATAGAAATTTTTTCTAAGTAGGAGAACTAGAAAAGTGCAAAATCTCAAGATAATAGGTATTTTGACATTTTAATTTGTGAAAAAATAGAGAAAAATAAAGAAACTAAAAATTGGTCATTTGGAAGAACTTTATGATGAAGAGATTTCACTAAAAGAATGATCTCAAAACCATCTTCAATGTTCAAAAGTGCACGTGAAGGGAGCCCTGTTACTCTATTAGCACACATGTAGAGGATATAAAATAATTTTTTTTGAATGTCTTTTGGTAGGCACATGCCAATCTAGTGTGAGAATAACCCACAAAAATTATTTTGGGATACTCCACAATACTAATGAAATCCTAAACCGCAAAGTGTGACAAAATAGCTAAATTAAAATTTAATTATAAAAAGTTTTTTCAATTTTTTTGAAAAATAGGAAATCTCAACACATCCAAGTTAGCCACCTTAAATAAAAATTCCAAGTACATTGGCTTCATTTTCCAAAGTTATGGCCAATGACAACTCCGTCACTCCAATTGTGACACAAAATTGGACCAGTCTTTTTTGCAGTCACGGAATCACCCTACTACAAAATCCTATGTTTGGATATGCAAAGAAAATAAATTTATAATTTTTTTTGTTGTTTGCATTGAAAATGATGATTTTGGATGGAAAAATGGCATTGAAACTTTCAAACTTTAGAACCTTGGTATTCATGAAAAACTTCAATGGCAAATTCAAGAATCAATGGACGAAGTCTTAATACCTCCATGTATCTTCAATTATAGCGAAAAGAAAGATATTATGTAGTCTTCAATAGTGAAAAAGATGCTTTTAAGAACATTTCACAAAAAACACTTTCTAGTATGTTTTGGGCATTCCTAAGTCTTTGCTCTTAAATATATTTTGGCAAACAAAATTCTTTTTTTTCAAGTTGAGCCCTTCTAAGAAAAGAAAAGAAAAAACTCACATATTGTGCTTTGTATTCCATTTAGGAACATTTTAAATTCTTGAGATTGAATATTGTATTGAAAATTTGAAATGTAAAATTTGTGCCACAAAATATTGCTTTTTATAATTATTGAAGAATACAAAAATGTGGTTACATTTTTTACTATAAACTTCCACATTACAATATACATCTAATGTGAAATTTTTATAGTTCTTATAATAAGTGCATTATGTAGTAGGTATGAATTTTTTTCACTTATTCTTCAAAAAAAACTAGTAATTCCAAATTTTAAAAAAGAAGGAAAAATTTATGATTTCTAGAATACACCTGATTCTGTAATTGACAATCAAAAATAAAAAGTTATAGTCCTAGATAGTTGCAGAATAGGAAGAAACAAAGTGAAATATTTTGGAGGATATTAACCCTTAAGCACTTTGACATTCATATTTTGGATGATGAATAGAAGAATTGCAAGGATTGTTTTGTCCAAATGAATCAACTTCTCATTCATTCAATGTAATACTTGAATGTTGAAAAGACAACCTTCCTTAATGACCAATTTCATGAAATTGTAATAAATGATGTTTCTAGACAAAGATATAAAGGAGATCATCCATTTCTAACCAGCATTCCATTCTTGCATATTAGGCTGCTCAATTTCTGATTAGCTCTTGTATAGGTGACTCAGTGTAGAAGCAACATAACATTCAAGAGCCTTCAGAGAGGCTGCCTTTGCCTCTCTGAAGTCTTCATCCACGAAATGCATCCACATATTACTAATGTAAGCTTCAGGACCGAGACAATGGCAGTACATTTATGGTGCGATATATTTTTTTGGCTAATTTTAGGACAAAATATACAAACAAATAATTATAGAGATAGATGGTCTGTCAAAACCCAAAGAATTCATTGAGTATTATACCAATGAAATCTAACTATTTGCCATCAATAACTTACTTTGATTCTTTTTTCGGAAAGAGAAGCTCTTTATGTACATGTGGGGTGGTAGGAGGTAGAACAACCCATGTGGGATATGTAATTTAGAGTTTGTAATTTCTCAACCGCTCATAGTTAAGTCTAAAGTAGGAATTGTGTTAAAATTATAATTTCAGACCTCATTTAGGCATAGTAAAATAACATTTTACAAAATACTTTGAACTAAAATAAGTTGTATAATCAAGTTAAATTTCAGCTCCAAAAATCCGTTTGAGATTTTAATCTTCCACTCAAAAGTTATAGACAAATTTCATAGAGGGGTTTGAAAGGATTTTTTTTTGACATTTTCATACATCCTCTCTGAAATTTGTCCATAACTTTAGAGTGGAAGATTAAAATCTCAAACAGATTTTTGGAGCTGAAATTTAACTTGATTATACAACTTATTTTAGTTCAAAGTATTTTGTAAAATGTTATTTTACTATGCCTAAATGAGGTCTGAAATTATAATTTTAACACAATTCCTACTTTAAACTTAACTATGAGCGGTTGAGAAATTACAAACTCTAAATTACATATCCCACATGGATTGTTCTATCTCCTACCACCCCAAGTGTACATAAAGAATTTCTTTTACCTTCCGAAACTCAAAATAAGATATTGATGAAAAATGGTTAGATTTCATTGGTATAATACTCAAAAAATTCTTTGGATTTTGACAGACCATCTATCTCTATAATTATTTGTTTGTATATTTTGTCCTAAAATTAGCCAAAAAAATATATCGCACCATAAATGTACTGCCATTGTCTCGGTCCTGAAGCTTACATTAGTAATATGTGGATGCATTTCGTGGATGAAGACTTCAGAGAGGCAAAGGCAGCCTCTCTGAAGGCTCTTGAATGTTATGTTGCTTCTACACTGACTGGTTTTAAGGTTCTACTTTAGTAGTTTTTCTTCAGTCAGGAACTGTTGGATTGACCGACGAAGAACCCCAGGTAAACTTCGGCCTTAAAATTTATTTTCGGTGCAAACAGATATTATATATACTGGTACCAACTTAAAAAAGATATGATTTTGTAGTCAGTTCTCCTGTCCTTCCCTGGTTGCCTTCAGAAACTGCAACTCTTGAAAATGATTATGGGGAATTTCGTTAAAATGGTGGTATTCCGTGTGCCATTTTCAGACCGCCAGGTCTGAGCCTTGAAAGTGCCATCTAGGACATATCTTGAACTTATATAGACTTCAAAAATTTAGAACAAGTGTAGATTTCATACTACAAAGTCTAAACCATAAAAGTGACATCTAGGATGATTGAAGATTTCAGACATTTAGGGCAATTGTACATTTCAAACCGCCCACTCTAAATTATAAATATTACCAAAGTAGCAGAATAGCACCGTTTCAACGAAATTGCTCATGATTGTGTTTGCACCCACTAGGATACAAAGTGTTGAGCTAGCTCTGAGCTAGCATTCTAAAGCCTTAGCCCTTATATTCTTTTTACGATATACCATACTTCTTCCAATAAGTTCATTAAGACAACCAATGAGGTCAAATTCGTTAAATTGGCAAGATTTCGGTGTCCAAAAATTGTGACATATGTGGAAGTAAGGTCGTAATTGATGATATGGATTTATATTTTAGAACTTGCACTCATCTTCATACCATATTGAGCAGAAATGTCAACAAAGATCCCTAGTGGATGTGTACATTACATTATCACCTCCATTTAACGTTAGTTCATTAGATTGGTGATAATCATTACTTTAGGCCGTGCACCAAAAACCACTATCTATACTTGTCCTAGTTTGTGGCATGAAATTAGTCCTTTGTGAAGATATGTGTCATAATTTTTGACTCGTGGATTATTGCCAATTTAATGAAATTTCCAAAAAAATCAATGCTCAATTCAATGTCACAATTCGATTGGCAAACAATTGTCTATACGTGTCTTTTAGTCGGTTAGTTTGTAACAGTGGCAACTTTAGTGATGGTGCTGAAAATATTGTCAAGCGCCCCATAGAAGAGAGATGAAAAACAATAGACAAAACAGTGCAGCACCTAAATCCTATATAGTAGAGTGAGTAGGATTTAGGCTTGTAGATGAGCGCCATTAGGCATGTAACATCATGTAGGGTAAACAAGAGGGGATAACCTCTATTATTGCTTAGGTTCTTTTGGTAATATAAAAATAAATAAATAAATGTTTAACATTGGGCAGGCAGTTTAGATGTCCTTCGTTTGTTGGACAGAGAGGTGCATCGGGAAAAAGACACCCATTGTTGCAGTACTTATTCAACGGGTTAACAGTATAGTATTGAAAGTGTATTGTTGCAATATTGAAACAATATACTTTTAATAAAAATGCAAGGCTCCCATTGCTTCAATATTGTTGCATTATTATTTGTAGTAATGCAACATTATACTTTCAATACTATACTGTTAACCCATTGAAACAATATTGCAACAATATTGAAGCAATGAGGGGTACTTTCCCGATGTGGGAGTGGGACGCACTCATCCGACGTTGTCTCCAGCAATGGCAACCAAGGTCGCCGATGCTACAAGTGTCCCCTGCCAATCTCGCACCACAGTCGAGTTGAACCACAGTAGTGAATCGCCAAGACAATGCAGGTACACCGTACCGTGCCAAGCAAGCTGGTTTAATTTACTGGTACCGACACTTCGACAAGTCGACAGTGCCGGGTAGTGGCATCGTTCACCATACTCAAACTAACTTCACGTAGTGCAATTAAAAAATGAAAATGGTCTCGGACGCATCTCATCGTTTGATACATGAAAAAGATAGACACCTTGATAAGCAGGTGGTGCGTAAGATAAATTTGCCTTTTGTGGTCGTTTTTTTACATCACCAATTCGGAATTGGCTCAGACCAAAGAATGACAAATACTCTAAGCTAGGCCCCTTGATCTACAAAACGGGGTCCCAAAGAATGGTAGTGAGAATGATCTATTATTCCGAATGATGGGGTCAACTAATTTGACACCAGAAAAATAATTATGCAGATTTGCCCGTAAGGATGATCGAAGACTCGGAGAAAATACTCTCTCACTCTCGAGTTCTGTAACATGGTCGCCTCCGCATTAATTTCTAGCTTGCGCAACTGGTCACTCTGGGTGACGATCGACCATTGCTCGGTGTATGTATTGATCGCTGTGTGTGCAAAAATTGTTGATCGAATCTCAGCACTTGATCTCCACGTAAGTACTCAAGTCGGATTATTTCAGAAGCCCTTTCCGAGTCTCCACTAGGAGGATCCTCCGTCCCTTTCACAGTCGTCGTCGCAGCCGCAGCAGTGCGAGGGCGGCCTCCATCGTGAGGATCCGCCATCCCCTTCCCAGTTTTCGTAGTCCCCAGCGTAGGAAGACGGTTTCCACTTCGAACCACCACCATCACCTTCAGCACCCATGGCAAGACTTTGCTGAGAATGCAGACCTTACTAAACTCTGTCAATGACTCAATGTCGAAAAATTAATATGCGCAGAAATTAGGCAGAAATTGGAATGCTCAGGATTGCAGGCTGAATCTCGCTCTGCAGGGAGCTCAACTTACAGTGACTAATCTTATCGAGACCTGAATATAATACTGTTTTTTGTATTAGTTTTTGACACAAATGAAACGAAATTTCATTGGACCTGAATATAATACTGAATGACATGTCTCCACCTAGCTTAAGTTTGACTTATAACACGACTGACGTCAATCGAGATCGATTCAGGGACTGCTGACTTCAGATCATGAGTTGTGTGTAATTAAGTTGGGACTTGGGATCGAACGAAGACTAGTAACTTTAGATCAGAAGCTCTGTAAGTTCGGACTGAGGAATGATGGGCACTGCGTCTCCCTATATGGGTCAGACGGAATGGGATCCATGTTCCCGCAGTCACTCAGTCAGGTCGGGACTCGGGAGTGTGGTGCCAAAGGCTCGAACCTGCTCCAGTTTCGAAAATTTGACTGGCTGGTCAAAAATTGCACTGACCCACTTCGGTAGCACCCAATAATCCGCGTTGAATGGAAAGTTGCGCAGCGTTCCCGATGCGCCGGGAAGAGTGTGCCTGTTGCCCGAAAATATTTCTTTTTAACTTTCTTTTGGCCTGCTCAAATTGAAAACTCAATTGCAAAGAAGAGTAACGAACAAGGAACAAGGAACAACAACGGTGTGACGGTGAGGCTCTGTTCACGCCAACCAAAATCCTAATCCTAACGGCACTGTGCAGTGTGAATGCGGTTGGAAACTCGGATTCAGAAACTCGGAGTCGATGCCGGCCATAGTCTCTGGACAGACCCAACAAACCTGCCAGAAGACCAAAAAGGAATTTTTATTTATTTATTTCAGTCAAATTGGAAATCCACTGCATGACAAAGATACAAAGCAGTCAAACCCAGAGGCTGGACACAAAGAGAAAAAGAAAAAAGACGCAAACTAAGAGAACTGACACGGCGCTGGACCTCGTCTGTTCCACACAGTATTATCACCAACTCTATAAGCTGGCACCCTGGAAAAGGAATTCTTTTTCAACGCCCTGAGTGGCTCCTATACCGTGTATCCAAGTAAACTCAGGGAGTTGGTGTAATTGAAATTCGATGGCCCTTTAAATGGACCAGGTAGCCATGCGCCAGGCTATGGTTGAGCACAAATTAAAGACTGGACCGGAAGCCCCGACTGCGTCCAAGAAAGTCTTGGCATTTACCTTACTTGCCGTGGTCAGCTGCCAGTACGAGAAAAACAGTACATGGCAGGACGTTATAATACGGTAGTTTCAAGGGTTGGCCAGGGAGGATGGACCCATGTATTGCCCCGTGTTTTACCTCTGCAAGAAAACACTGAAATTTTGTATTTGCTGCATATGATAAAATTTGCAAGTTCTGAATTCATACTTGCAATCAGAGGCCTCAAATTAGCTATGAGATGTGAAGAAATTCAAAATTTAAGCGGCACAAAATAGGGGGCAGTTTTACATTTATCCTTGGATGGGTCAATATACGGGTCAATCCTCCTCGGCCTTCAAGGTCAGCTCAAGTACAAATATTTACATTGGGAAACTATTATTTAATTCAACCCCTAAATGCCCAAGGTCTTTTTTTGAGCTCCTTGGACTTTGCTGAAAAATGAAGCAAAAGTCAAAGTTTTGATTAGTTCTTGTGTTTTTTTATTTTTTTTAACAAATTGAAACCGGATTTCATTGGTAAGATTTTATATAAATTCAAAGTTTGGTTCACACAAAAATATGGTACCTTGAGCAATTAGGGGTTAATTGTAAGTTTGTTTGTTAAAACAAATGAAACTAAATTTCATTGTCAAGAACGGAACATACAAGCCAGCCACATGTGGCTTAGCAAGGAAACAAGACTCATAGCACCACACAGGGCCGTGACTCCCATGAGGTCTATCCCTCATGAGGGCCTCGCACATGCGCTCAAATGGAGGCGTGAGGGATCAAACCTAAGGGCTGCAAAGCAGGGTTTGGCGTGATCTGAACCAAACAGGTCGGACTCCAAAATTGGTGAAGGATCAACCCTTATGGAGAGAGTTACCAAGGGATTAGCGTGATGCTTGAAGGACTGCGTGAGGCGTAGGGGAGAACGCTCTATGAAGCCCCAAGACCTTCAGGAAAATCACCTTGCAGACCTGGGCAGGGTAACTCAAGAGAAAATTTTGGTAACGCTGGTGGGGCCTGCCTTACGACATTAGGAACCAGACAAAGCCCCATCGGCCTCCCATATGCGAGACCCTAGGATCGGCCAAAGTGGCCCAAAAGTTGAAATCTAAGTTTAACCTAACTATACTTGGAAGGTCAAAGAATTGACTTCCAGATGATTTTGAATCTACAGACAGTAATGGATGAAAAAAATCACATAATTTGAAATGGAAACCATTATATAAAACTTTAAAATTGCCTGAAATTCACCATGAAAGTATAACTCTTGGGACACCAAAGAATGACTTCAAGTCAACAAAGAGTAATATTGGATGAAGAATTTTACTTTCTCAATCCTTCAAAAGGATCCAGGCCCATTTGGGGCATACATTGTCTAAAACTTTCATTTTAGGGGTAGTGAGAAAAAAATGAAAAAAATAGAGTATTTAAAATTTTTTAAATCAACCATGCACACTTGTAGTAGACTATTGTAGGAATAAGTGGAAAAAAATTCAAAAACTTTGATTGTGCACATTGAAAGCCATCATAGTACTCGAAGTTAAAAATAAATAAATAACTCTAATCCACCATTTTTGACAAGGTCATTAGATTTTTGAACCTCTTAGAATGAGATTTTGTACTAAATATAGATTTTTTTACAATTGCATCCTATGTGATGCTAGTTACTTACCTACCAAATTTCAGAAGTAGAGGAGGAATTTTGCTTGGAGTCTTGGACTTGAAGTTGCTCGTCTTGCTCAAAAAACTTTAGAAAGCATAACTTTTGACCTAAAAACTTGACCAAAAAAAATACATATTCCCAACAAGGTGGTACAAAATTTCAAAAATATACCTTGTGTCAAAATTTGAGAAAGATCCACTCAAAATTACTTTGTAGGAACCTATTTGAATTTTCAATCGGTTGTTCAACAACCACTTGGTCCTTTAGGGATTAATTCATTTTTTAAGAGAATTGCTTGAAGTATATTTTGCAAATGATGTTGTTTGAAATCCTCATTTCATTGTAGTACATTTTGGCAATAGTCCTTAGGATCTATAGACCAATTGAGGGGTGGCATTTAATATTGTTACTATTATTTGTGACTTAGAAAAGACATGTGAATTTGTCTCAAACAAGGTCTCAAATGAATAAATAATAATTATTATATTACAATATAGTGGCAAAATAGATAATATAATTGAAGTGAAAGAAGTTGAATATGAATATATGGTCTTAGATTCCATCTTTTCAAGGTCAACATTATTGAACAAGTTGGAAGACCACCTTTTGTAACAAATATGTGTAGGATTGTAGTCTTACCTAAAGCTATTTGTAGTATGATAAAAAAAACAATGTGGAAATATAATAAATTAAAATGAATGGATAGGAATAATATAGGATGGAATTTTTTCTGAATGATTTATAAACTTATATCAATTATTAAGAATTGTAGTATTGTAGAGATTTTATATTTCAATCAGTTATTGTGTCTTCATATTATAAGTTTACTTTCAAATATAATTATATTTTCTATATTTTTCTATGTTTATAAAACATTTAACTCCTGATGGTTCATGACTATCCCTTGGAAAGATGCAAGTGGGTATTGATCCTGCAATTTCTCCCCCCTTTTGGAAAAATCCAGAGTTTATGTGTTAAGAAAATACAATAGTCTTTTCCATGCCTTTGATATGAATTGTACAAAAAAACTAAAACTAAATGAAACATGAATATTGAAGGAGGCCAATTGGAAGAAAGAAGGTGGCGGTTCATGTTTGGGTGAATGTGAAACGTCGATTAGTGGTTCATTGTCATTGTGTAATGATGCTTATATACCTACCGCCAAAATAATTGTCTTGAGAAGAGGCTTCCTTCCCAATCTTTTGACTTCCTTGCGTGATCTTTCCAAATTAAGCATTCTTGGCTAGGTTATCTTTCTTTGCAAGCAATCTTTGAAGTTTTTTATTTTCGGATGCCATTTTTTATACGACATGTTGAGTCCTATGATCTAGATTTTTTTCTTATTTGGCACCAAGACTAAGTAAGCTCTTTGTGAAATAAGACAAAAAAAAATACAAAAAGTGTGTCAAATATGAAATAGAGCACTTCAAAGATTTTCGTAAGTCTTCAATTGTTATTTACTTCCGTAAAAGCCAATTGCGTTCTATTTGTATTCAACTTGAAATTCAATCATTTGATATTATTTTCAAAGGTAGTCAACTAGTTTGTTGCATGTAGAGGAAGATTTTCAATGCAATGTTTGATTAGTGAATTTGCACCATTGCATGTAGTGTTTGGAGGTGAATTGGGAGAGTTAGGGTTTGGCAATTGTATTTCGATTTGTAAGGGTGTTGATGCTTTGGATTGTGGTGGAATGGGATGCTCGTGAATTTTGAGTAAGGAGTTTAGTCATTAGATGAGATTTGGGGGTCTGGGAGGGCTATTTTAGGTCCGTTCTCGGCATTGTTCCCCAACAATTAAAGAATGCCGGTTTTAGAAGAAAAAAAATTAGAAAAAATGAAAAAAAGAAAAAATTTAATCTTAAAATTAAAAAAAAAATTGAAAAAAATGATTTTATTTTATTTTTTGAGAAAAGAATATTTTTATATGATGTGGCAATCTTTGTGAAACATCAAGTAGCTGCTGCGATGCAGTTACGGAGGCTGGGAACCCTGGGGAATTTATAGTCCTTTGCACGGGCTAAAAATCATCTAAGGATTAGAAGGTGTTTGAAATCTTGAATGCTCAGATTTTATGATAGGTGGATAATTTTTATTTAATGGTCTTTATTATTTTTATTGTTAATTAATGCTTTCTAATCTACCTATTTGTATATTTTTTGAATGTTTTTTTCTTCATGAATGCAAACAATTTCAGGAATTGAAAAGGAATAAAGAAAAAGGAGGAGATTTGAGATTGAAGAAAAAGTTATTGAAGAGATTAGGACTTAGGATTGAATGTAAAAGCTTTACATTCAATGGAATATAGATAGTCGGTATCCTTTTCAAAATTTGTTTAAAATTTTTACAACTAGTTGAAAATTGACACGTGTAACCATCTTGTATATCATGTTGTTGTTTTTATAGTTTTTAGCATGATTTGTCATTATCACCTCTTGAAAAAGAAACAATAACTTAGTCATGGTTCATGACTAAGTTGCACCAAAAGGCACTTCAAAACTTCTATTTCTAGTGCAAAGAGCTATAATCGAGGCTACAATAAAAATAAACTACTTATGTTACATATTCAACCACAAGATCTTTAAAAAGAAGTAAATGGAATAGAATGAAATAATCAATAGTTCTAAAATGGAATCAAAAGTTATCGATCCTATTGGTGAAATCTTCTTAGCAAGTAATATATACCCTATGGGCATTATTTTATTTTAGTTTTTTTTAAATTGAGTTCAAAATTGAATCTTGTGCATTGTTGTTTTAAAAAAAAATGATTGCCTGAAAAGCAAGATTCTTTTTAATTTTTATAGCACTAATTCAAATGGAATGAATTAAGGCATTTTACATGATAAAAACATATTCTATGAGAAGAAAACTTAAATTTTTTTATTTTGAACTTTTGCCTCTTATTATTTTGTTGTATAGGCTCGAATATTCTGTGCTTAGGATGGTATAACATTTATTCCATGCACCCAATGAAACAAAATTTTCTTTTCCAAAGAGTTAGGACATTTTCTAAACTTTTTTTTTAAAATAAAAAAATTATAGTAAAATTTGATGTCATAAATTTGATGTTAAAAAAATTATAAGTAGAACTTGTAATAAATTATCAAGAAACCATTCTAAAAATTCGAATCTTTCGGAATTAAAGGATTTATGATGATGCATTTCAAAAGGGTTATAAATGCATGTAGTACATTAATTAAAATCATCCTTGAAGTGAAGTTACATGATTCTTTTTGTATTAAAACGTGTAAACTATCAATTGAAGGAGCCAAGTAGATTGTATTAATATATACTTTATAAATAAAAAATAAAAATGAGATAAGAGATAAGAGATCAAATGCAAACTAGAGAGAGAATTGGAATGTGTTCAATGTAGGCCAAAGAGAAGTTACAACGAAGGGTTATGAATACCCTAGCTTTTCAATAATGATATTAAAAAGTTAGAAGAGTTTAGTAAAGTAAAGTAATTATGGATTCAAAAAAGATTTAAAAAATTGATTCTTATAAAATTGGTTCTACAAAGTAGCCTTATGCATGCTAGAGGAAAATAATTAAGAAAAAATAAATTTGATTAAAAAATGATATATTTTATAGAAAATGCATTCAAATTATAATTATTTGTACCTTATACTTTTGGATTTGCAATTAAAAATGAATTTGAAAATATTTTATATAAAAAAACGACATTTGATGAATGTTTTACAAATACCATTATATTGTCTTCTCAAAACTATAGAAGATAGGGTTAGTACAAAAGCATCTAAAATCTGATCTCTATAAAATTAACAAAAATTAATAGTTGCAATTTTTAGTTTATTATCAAATCTACAATATAAGTTTAGTTAAGTTTGACTTGGAAAACCCATCATTCACTATGTACCTCAAAGATGCAAATATGTTGCCCCTACTTGCCGACGGCTACATGGAAAGTTTTGATTCATTCTCTTTGCATTGGTGATGTGAAAGTTATGCATCTTCTTGTTTAGTAGGCAATCATAGCAAATAACAAACTGCTCTTCTTGAAAAAATAATAAATTGGATTTGTTTTTTAACTCAATTTAGAAAAAATTTAAAAACAAAAATATCTACAAGGTTTATTATGCTTGCTAGAATAATGTCACCATTGGAATTATTGTGTTTCAATTCCATCTTAGAGCTATTAACAATTTATTTTTTTATGAACCCTATACGTACTTATATTTTAACAATTTTACAAAAAAATGAAAATCAAGTGGATTTAAAAAAAACTATTACCATGTCAATTCAATTCTTCAATATATAAAAAATTAAATGCCCAATATCGCTATGTTGTCAAAAAATGGTGTTTGGTCCTTTAGGGATTAAATGACAAATACTTTGAGGAAAGAGGAATAGTTCTATGCACATGTGATTCACTACAAGCCTTTTAACTTCTAAAGTCCCATGATTTGTTTCTGTGGGGGATAAAATGGATTTCAAATAGGCTCCTATGGTCTCAATTTTTGTTGTAATTTTTAAATTTTTTTCATAAGATAGGAAAAGTAGAATATACATTGGCATTTGAAGAATATAATTTTTTTTCAATTGGTGCTTGGAAGTTGGGAGCAAAAATTATGCCACCCTAAGCCCAAAATAGGGTTTGTAAATTGTAGGGCAACACATAAAAATCACAAAAAGTCAAAATATATATATTTTTAATTTTGACTTTAAAAAAAATGTTGTTTACATAGAAAGATTTGATTCATTGTATCCGGACTACTTATAAGAAAGTTATGAACAAACTTATTTTTTGGGTGATCTAAACATCTTCTTGAAAAAGTAACTTATATGATTCATTTTTTAATGTAGTTTTCACGATTTTTCAAAAAAAAGTTCAATAAACAATTATTTCAATTCCATGTTTAACCTATTAATGATTTAATTTTTCTTTCAATCTTGTATCTACTTCTATTCAACAATTTTCTTAAGAAAAAAAATCAAGTGATTTTTTTTGAATTTTTTTTCCCTAGACTTTCAACTCAATTTTTCAACTTAAAAAATTATAATTTCAATGTCAGTAGTGTCAAAGTTTTAAGCTAAGAAGATTCAATGCCTTTAAATTTAGTCAAAGAAGGCAAATAGTTTTTATTAAGTAAAAAATCAAGTAAGCAAATAATTTTTCTCACTTTAAAAACAAATATCTTGGCATTTATACTACATGGTCAAATTTTTGAAATGTTTTTTACCAAATTTTATATCAATCTAATGCAAGATCTTCTTGTTAAATATGCAAAAAAAGATCATTTAAAAAAAATAAAAAATAAAACTTTGCAATAGAAATGGTAGTTTTGAGTGGATTTTGATGGAAAAAAGGCCTTGCGACTTTACGGGTTAAAACAACAGTGAAAGACCTGCTAGGTCTAGAAACTCTCATTTGAAATCTGTTCATTACCGTAAGATTGCAGAAGAACAGATTGCCAGACAAGATTCTTGCGAAAATTCCATGTCTTTGCCGAGGTAAATGCATGACATGCAACTGCCTGAAATCGCGACATGATAATTAGCTGTTAGCAAGCTGGAAAAGACAGTTAGACTTTCAGATTCTAGGGACGCCTGGAGCTGAGATTTTGTAATCAACGAACAATTGTACACAAATCCGTTGCAGAAACTCAGTGTAATCATGGCGAATAACTTAAGTGCAACGACCAAACGCGCCAGGGTTCGCTTTGTATTTTTATTTGCAATGAAATTTCTTTCATTTGTGTCAAGTACGGTAATAAATTTTAAAACTTGCGCGAGGGTTTGTTTAATATTGCTCAGAGCTACGTGTAGTACTGGAAAGGAATTTGCGTACTTGGCTTTAATTTTCTGAACCAGCTGACATTGCTGGATCGAATGTATCATATCCAAGCACAAATCCGGTGGTTGAATCTAGCTAGACGAAAGTTCGAATTGTCGGTTGCAGTAGCACCATTCAATTCCATGAGGAGGTTGCGTGTGGGCAAGCTGGCCCTTATTTGGAATGCCACCAATATTTCCAGCTAGCAGCTGCATCGGCAAACCGATCGATTACTCGTGGCATTGAGGATGCTTGTGTCTGCAATTCGAGTCAAGTTTCTGAAGGTTACAAGTGAATTTCTGAGTCTGAAAATCGTATCAAACCAGAAAATCGTGTTTCAGTTCAATACCGAGTCACCGACATTTTCCAGCACAGCAGAGCAGGCTAGGACGACGGGTTTCTGAAGTGAATTGGAGTCAGATCGTCAGTGAGACTGCATGCCATGCAGGTGTCGGTCTTCCTGGAACTTCCCGACACAAGCAAGGTGAACAGGTTCTGTGCACTCCGTAAGATAACTTCATCTTAACTTCCGATTCATCACCGATTTCAACTCCCTTATCATTGATCAAATTGCGTAACATCATCGAATTGAACATCATTGTGACGCGTGCTCAGCCGGCTACTTGTGATCTCAGCTGTGACGTAACGTTCAGCTGTGATTCTAGATTCAAATTCCAACACGGGATTAGTTGAGGACATGAAGGACTTTGCGGTTGTCTGTACCATTAAGGTAGAACTACCCAATTCCATCAGTGATTCAAATCCGTGGTCTATAGCTTCGTCCCAATTTCGTCAGAAAAACATGTAAATCCGCT
Source organism: Antitrichia curtipendula (assembly GCA_951230915.1). Classification (NCBI taxonomy): domain Eukaryota; kingdom Viridiplantae; phylum Streptophyta; class Bryopsida; order Hypnales; family Leucodontaceae; genus Antitrichia; species Antitrichia curtipendula. The sequence goes on along the minus strand of OX579642.1, from coordinate 1,429,785 downwards.
TCAAATTCTGACAACAGTAGTTTATTAATGCTATTAAAAGATAACATGTCAATTAATGATTGGTGGATCTTCAAGTGCTATTAGATACATTGGAAAGCAGTATTGAGTTGTAAGAGGACGTTTATGAATCTAGTCTAGTAGCGGTTGTGCAATTTCACTTCAGAAATTCATAGAAATTACAATTTTTATCAAAAAATTATAATTCCACTTAAGTTTGACTCCTGAACCAAAAACACACTTCTAAATATATGTGTCTTTTCTAGAGTTGACCCCAATATAGTTAGATTGCGAATCAGGGTGGTAATGGGTAGTTCTACTTTATATGGCAATGTCTTCACATAATGGAACAACACTTTGGGGGGGAGGGCGGGGGGGGGGGGGGGGAGAAATGAAACAAATGGAACAACATTTTGACTTCTGTTATGTCAATGAGTGCATGATCTGACATGATCCAAAGTTAGCAGCTCTGAGCCGTTAAATATCATTAATAGAGTCAAATTGTCGGTGAGATTGGAGGGATTTTGTTGATAGGATTTGCTTAAAATTTTATTTATTTATTTATTTCAAAAAAAATGAAACAAATGAAACAAAATTTCATTGCCACTAGAGTAAAATACAAACCAACAGGCACAAGTGGCCTGGTGGTGACCGACAAACAAGCACATCCACCTCACCAACCGGATACAAAAACAACTTCTTCTCTTTTTAAATTTTTTTGACACAAATGAAAAAAGATTTTATTGCAACAATAAATACAACAAATCCCAGTTGAATATGATGTGGACGGGTTAACAACTAATGTAACAATCTATTCAATCTATTGAAAAGAGGTTGTCCTCTTGTAAGGCCATTTCCTCCAATCCTCCCCCCTCCTCCAAAAATTGACAGCCATTGATTTAATAATAAATAAAATCACCCTCTCCTCCCCCCTTCCAATGCCGTTGATCTTGAATACGGGATATGGATACCAGATACTAGATATGAGTATGGGTATAGTATAAAAGATGAATACGAATATAGATGGATTTATCCCATATTGATTGGATTGAGTTAAGTCACTTTGAAATTACAAATAGGGGGGTGATTAGGATTAAGACTTGAATTTGGGTGGGATTTTGGGTTAGGGTTTGAGGGGAGGAGGGGGTTGGAAAAAAATAATTTAAATTAGGTTTTAAATTGAGTGCATTGTGAGAAAATTGACATTTCCTCATAATGAGAAGAAGCACTCAAAAGAAGCAATAACTGCCAACTCAATGTAACAAAGAACATAAAGGCCTCCTACCATGTGAGATTAGTAGGCAAAAAAATTACAAAAAGACAGAAAAAGCCCACCAATTGTCTTGCCAGTCCCAATGAGCGGAAAAAGGGGATTTCAAGTTTTATCAAAATCAATAGACAACCCCATCAAGGCTGTCCAGACATACCAGACGTCTAAGGTTGTATCTGGATGTCCAACATCCAATGTCCGCTCCCCCTAGGATGTCCCATTGACATTCCGTGTCTTGAAATTTACCAGAAGACAATAAATTGCACACATCCCCAACGTCCGCCTGGCCTGTTAGTTTATCTTGTCCGCCCGATCCGTCTGCTTCAATCGACTACCCGTCCGCCTCATCTGATTCGTCCACCCCATCTGATCCACCCAATTGATATGTCTACCTCAATTGATTGCCCCTTCACCCCGTTCAATCCATCTGCTTTAATTGACTACCCATCCACCATGTTCAATCCACCCGACCAAACCGTCTGCCTCAATCAACTATCCGTTTGTCCCATTTGATTGGCCCAATTGATCTGTCCGCCGATATACATTTATAATTCTATTTATACTAATTCTTTTGGTCTTATTAATTGATAATTTGATATTGATAGTAATATTGAAATTTTTTTGTGAAGTTAAAAAAACTATTTTTAAAGATGAAACCTACTTGTAATCATTAACCCCTCAAGTACCAAGAAAACACAATGATATTAAGGTAAAACAAATCTCAATATTTTAAAAATTAGGATTTTGTAGGATAAAAAGCTTATATACTTATTGCATTATCTGATTTTCAAAATTTGAATGAGAAAAAAATTTAAAAAATTTATTTAGAAAATGTAGTCTCATAAAAAAAATGGAACAAACATAATGTTTTTTTTAATGAAAGAAATAATAGAGATGAAAAAAAATATTTTTTTGGAGATTTCTAGTCTTTACTTTACACAAACAAATTAGATTTGGAGAAAAAAATTTGAAGTTGTATTTTTAGTAATTTAAAAAATAATAGGTTCAATTTAGTGTATTGAAGAATATAAAATAATTAAAATGATTCCAATATTTTTGAAGATATTCCAAACAATATACTAATAATACAAAGCATTAAATCAAAATTATACATTTAACATTTGTAGATTATAACAAGATGAATTGAAGATATTGTTTTTGATGTAGAAGTATATTACAAAAGTACCTAAATGAGGTCCATAATTGTCACATATGATGGGTCTATATATTTGAAGGTTACTCACAATTTTCACTACCTAAACATCAATATTTTTGATATGGGATATATTATTGATGATTTACAATTTAAGATGTAAATATAAATATAAGGATTTAGAGAAATAACTTCAATTATATTTTTGTTGTATGAATGCAATATTTTATCTTGAACTTTATTAAATTACATTAAAGTGCTTAAAGTGTTTTTTGTAGCATCTTCTAATACAATAATAAAAGAATACAATTGCTTGTACTATGTATACCTTGGTGTTTCAAACTATCAATGCATTTTACAACAAAACATAAAAAAATATTTAAGTTATGATTGCATGCTCTACATTTGTACATTGGCATATAATAATTCATAAAGAAAACCAAAAACACATTGGAAACACAAATGAATAAGCCTGTGAGGTCTACATAAGTACATATAACTTAAGTTAAGTTTCGTTGCCAAAAATTTGTTTAAGGTTTGGACACTCTACCTAAAAACTATGGACAAATTTCAGAGAGGGTGTTTGAAAATGTCAAAAAAAATGTCCCTTCAAACCCCTCTCTGAAATTTGTCCATAACTTTTAGGTAGAATGTCCAAACTACAAACAGATTTTGGGAGATGAAACTTAACTTAATTTATAAACTTTTTTGGTTCAAAGTTTTTTGAAAAAAAATATTCTACTATGCTAAAATGTGGTAAGAAAATCTACTGTGAGAACAAAATCCAGCTCTATCCGTTCACCCATACGTCCGCTGTTTGCCCTTGTGCCCGCCATAAAATGCAAGAAATATAGATTTTTAGACCTCATTTTAGCATAGTAGAATATATTTTTTCAAAAAAATTTGGACGAGAAAAAATTTGTAAATCAAATCAAGTTTCATCTTTAAAAATCTGTTTGAGGATTAGACACTCCACCTAAAAGTTACGGACAAATTTCAAAGAGGGTGTTTGAAAATGTCAAAAAAATGGCCATCTGCCAATTTCCACTTGCCCATTCCCCATTCACTGCTTGCTAGTCCACCAACCCATCCGCCATCTCGTTCGCCATATGCCATCCGCTAGCATGTCTGCCACATGCTTGTCCGCTACAGGTTGTTTGCCATTTGTCGCTTGCCCATGTGCTACAGGTTGTCCGCCTACTCATTTGCTAGCCTGTCCGCCACATGCCATCCGCCAAAGGCTGTCCGCCGATGCGCCCGTTTATCGCCGTCTGCCACATTGAATCATCCACCCGTTATAATTTTTCGACGGAAGTCGTCCGACACGGATGTAAAGTCCATTGAGCCCGGACATCCAAAAAACAGACGTGAATTTGCTTGGAGCATTCAATTTCATCAATCATGAACTCCATTGCTTGAGATTGGTCAATCTTGAGGGAACCAATCTATAGGAAATTTTTACTCGATTTCTCTCCCACCCGTCGTCCATCGAGTCCATATGTCAGTACAAATTCTCACTTGGACTATGTAGCTCCCCTATAAAACTTTGTCAATTGGTCTCACATGGTAGGAGGCCCTAAGTAAGGTGAGAACAAAGATAAGTTGTTATTGGCATTGCTGATAGAACCAATGCCATGGGGCACTTGTACCAAATGGTTGCAAGAAACACTTTGATCCCTTGATTTCAGGTGGGTGTTTTTCATCTATAACTTTTATATTGTGTCTCTAATGTACGTGAAATTTAAAATGGAGGTATATGTGATAGCTATAGACATTGAGTAATTTTTTGCACTTTTTGAAAACTACTTTTATTATTTTTAAAGAATCCCCAATTTAATATCTATTTCTGCCATTTTAGAGTTTTCAATCCTATTTTTGACTTGAATGCAATTTTTTTGAGCCAAAAATTGGGGAAGTAGGTGTTGTACATACTTAGACTACATGCAGTAATAATAAGGTTGTATGAAAATTCTAACATGTGTGGCATGCACATGCAGGGTTGTCCACGGATGGAAGGTCCCCGGACTTCCCGTGACAAGTAGACTTTATCGTCCGTTGGACGCTGAGGTTTTGCAACATCCGCTGTGTCCGGATGTCTAATATTCGGATGCGATTTTGAGCCTGACATTGAAATTCATCAACCCTATGCAAAACCCTATGCACATAGGCTAAGAGTGTAAATCCTTTGTTCAAAGATTGGAATGCAAAAAAAATTCTTTTAGAAGTATTTGGTGCAATTCAAGTGTGTCAAAGTGTAGAAAAATGTCTATTTTTAAATTCATTTTTATGATTTTTTAAAATTATTAAAAATCAAAATATTTATGTACTATTTTTTAAATTAATTTCTAGCCCCTCGATTTTGTAGTAGTCCAATGTAGTAGTTAGTAGCAGTGCATAGAATTGTAGGACAAATTCACTAATTTTTCAATTTATTTTTAACGATTTTTCAATTCATTTTCATGATTTGTATTGCACCACTCCTTCAATAGTTCTTGTACTAATTCTAGCAATGGTAGTCCTATGGCCCAAAACAACATTATTGAAACATGTCGAATATTATTAAGTATTTCTTGCACCAATTCTACCAACCTTTGGCCATCCAACAAAAGCCTTCAAGACTCTCAACTTTGTGAGAGGATTGTGTTTGCATTCCAAATCATTCCAGCAACTGAAGTTAGTTTTTTAGAATTCTTTAAAGTTAGTAGCATTCTCTATGACTTGTAATTTATTAGTTTCAACTATAGGACTATCAGCATCTCCATAGCCAATCCATTATAGCTAGAAGTCGTATATTTGGAGCAAAATAGTTCATAACGTCAAGAAATGAATTCCCCTTTTCTAATTTCTTTTTAGAAGAAGACTCTTATTTTTAGTGAAATAGAAGATGGAAGTTATCATTTTTAAAGGTGTGTTTGGTTGTTTGCACTTGGTGTCAACGCTATTTACCATTGCAAAAGACCATTGTTTTATTAGTGCAAGAGAGACTCTTATAAACTCTCATGAAAACAATTTGAGTACTCCAATTTGGAAAAAACTAGGGTAATTATAGGGCCTTTTTCCTTGGCATTAAAATGGCTTAAGACAATAGTTACAAGCATTTCTAAGGGGGTGGATGCTTGCTTAAGGCACACTCAGTACAAAAAGAATACTTTGAAGGAGTGATGATGACAACGTTTGTTGCAATCCAAGAAATGATGCCAAGGAGTTGGCATGAATTCATATCAATGTGGCACTTCAAATCAATGATGGTCTCAATTTTGGCACCATTATTAATGCATGGTTGCACACCGGCTCAAACTACACCAAAGATGATATTTAGTGTTGAGTGACATTTAGTGTTTTTACCCCCCTACTAGCTACAACACTAAATCTGAACTTGTCCACAATTAGTGTTAGACTTGAATGTGCCGGCTGCAAACTTCAGAGCCTTGTAACTTTTGCAAAAATTCTTCAAATAAGGAAAATGAGATGTTTTTCGGCATCTACAAAAACTGTAGATGCCGAAAAACATCTCATTTTTCTTATTTGAAGAATTTTTGCAAAAGTTACAAGGCTCTGAAGTTTGCAGCCGCCTAGCCCTAATCGGTCCGATTCTGTCCGTGAACAGTGATATTCCGTCTGATATGACAACTCTGGTTCACATTTAGTGTTTGAATTGACATTTAATGTTACTTACTTTTATAGGGTAATTGGCTTTTAGTGTATGCCTTCGTATTTAGTGTACAAGACACTAAATATCATCTTTACTGTAGTTCACTTGGTTCCATCGCAAATGCCAATTGGCAGGAATATGGAGTATCCATGCCACTTCACAATAGGATAATGAGTGACAATTACTATAATGCAAAGTTTACAAGATGAGGCCCTTAGCTCACCTCAACTCTATTTAATGATAAGACGAGGTTCACTACTTTCACCACTACTAACACTATTTCTAATACTAAGTGTAAAAATACCTTTAGCTTGATTCTTTGTAAAAAATTAAAGTATACATTTGTAGGTAATACGGTCAAAAAATTAATTTCTTTAAGAATCCACTTGATTTGGCTAAAGATTTTTTTCCAATTTTATTCAATTTATAATTTACCAACCTATTCTCAAATGAAGGTTATCAATATTTAATTGTGAGCTTTACAAATGAAATTGCAACATATTTATTGTTGCTTTGAATGAATTAGTATTGTGATTTTAGAATTCTTGTTTGGAAAACATGTTCTATGTGAGTATTTTTGTAATGCTCATGAGGGCTTTAGTGTACACTTTCTTCTATTTGGTAATTGTGTAATGTGTATACCTCTGACTTCGAATGGAAAAGTCATTTATACTAAAATTTCCAAATTGTGTTTGAATGTGTATTGAATTCTAATTAACATATTTTTAGATCAAATGTAACCTAGGCCTTAGGCACCATGCTTTGGCACTATTCCTTGGTGCCTAAAACTATCCTTTATATTAGTGTCTCTTTCCTTTCAAAGTTGAATAGATAACCATGTGATAATTTTTCTTAAATAAATCAATTGTGCACATTCTAAACCATCCAAAAATATCTATTTTAATCATCTAATTTTTGGAAGACTATTAAAAAATTTAATCTTAAAATACACTATACAAATTTCAAAGGATTTGAAGCTATGACATTGGAATGATTGTCTCCTATGTTATGATGTAAAATCTTGATTGTATTTGAAACATGCCCTAGGTGAAAATAATTATTCACCTTTTTTTAGGATTTTCTAAGAATATATTTAAGCTTTTAATTTGAACTTTGTACAATAATGCGCATATGGGTATCTACTTTCTAAGAATACTCTTTTTATCTTTCAAAAACCTTCCACAATGCTTCTATTTGGTTGATTCATTATGGAATTGAACCTAAAAGTCAAAAGTCAAACCTTAATTCTATTTGGCCATTTCATTATGGATTGAAGGGTTAATATTATTTTCATGATAATACTTTTTTAATCTTCAATTGACAATTATTTTATAAATTTGGAAATTCGAAATGTTGAAATTTGGAAATTTGGAATTTGGAAATATGTGTAAACTTGAAAATTATATTTTGAATTTGGAAATCCTTGAGACCTTTTAGTGATAATTTTTCAACTTATTTTTTGTAAATCTGTAAATTATAAAATTTGAATAATTTGATCATTTTTAATGTTTTAGTTTGTTAATCCTTTAACGACCAGGTCGATGACAGGTTACGAGAAAGTGTCAAACTGACGCAATTTCATTAGAGCAAGCCCCCCAAGCTACGAAGAGACGGTGACTGCTATTGATGAAAATCTGTCAGTTTGAGTAATTAGTCATTGACCTGGTCGTTAAAGGGTTAAAGACAAAGTCCTTTCAAGTGAACTGAATTGAAATAGTCTTTTATATTGGATTTTTCATATATTTTTATCAATTTCCAATATATTAATAGCTTTTAGGGATTCAACCATCCCGACTCTCTAATTTATTCTCTTAGAGCTTGTTATACTATTTTATCAAAGCATTAGAAAGGAAATTGGGGTCATAATCCCTAAAGGACCAGCATGCGGTTTTTGGTAATATAAAAAATTTGGGCAGGTACTTGTGACTGGAGATTTTCATATTTTTGGCTGAAATTTTAATATAAGGTGGGCGTGAGGAGTACCTTTCATATGCACTAAATTTCATGACATTTGGAAATAGGAGTCAAAAGTTATGGCCAAATATGTTACTTTTTTTTGTAACTGGGCAGTCCGGGCAGATAAAAAAAATCACTTTTTTCAAAAATAAAAATTTGAAATTGATTTTCTAGAGTTATATATACGTGGAAAGCTTTGAATCATTCTATTTCGACCAATGAATCATAAGTTATGAGGATTCTTAGTTTGAAGGCAGTTATAGATTCTCTACTCTGAAATAAACTTTGAAGTTGTTTATTTAACTCAATTTTAAATATTTTTTGAATTTTTTTTTCATAGGATGAAGGTTGTTTATCACATTACATTACAACCATTGGAATTTATATTTTTCAGTTCCATAATTAAATTTTGAACAATTTAATATTTTGGATCATTCTCTACTTTTTACTACTTACTATTTTTTTTGTATATGTTATACAATATCAAATGATTTGAAAATTTTTAAGCATGTGAAGAACTTGTTTAAGAAAAAGAATTAAAAAATGCACCATCATTTTGGACATTTTTTCATACAAATGTGACCTTGCAAAGTGCAGCTGCCCTGTTTTTTGCAAAGACAAAAAAATATTTTTGCCAATTCAAATGCTAATATCTTCCAATCCGCATGGTGAAAAATTCTGAAATTTTCCGACATCTTCTGAAACTAGTTTACTGTAAGATCCTACGGTTACATGTGTCAAAATTTTTTTTTTTCAAAAATTTGGTACTTGTACTAAAAATGGCAGTTTTGGAGTGTTTTTGGTGAAAACATAGTCATAGAACTTTAGGGGATAAAAAGGGTACCTCCATTTGTACTTCATTCTTTGACTTCTAAAGTTCTATTAATGATGTTTAAACTCCCAGCATTACTTCAAAATATACATATCCAAAGGAAGGTTTAAATTTTCACCTTTTTATTTTATAACAAAATCAATCATAGGATCCTTTAGTTAACTTGTTCTAGTAACAAATCCTCTTAAAATTTTACAGTGAGTATCTCCTCCAATTGCAAGGTCAATGTGCCTAAACTTCAAAAGTAGGCGTTTCTAGCCCTTCCAAAAGGTAAAATTTGGTCTTTTAAGATTTAAAAAAATCCATTTGTATCCTATAATTTGTGTGTTTTAGACAATATGTTGGAAAATGAATTGAGAATTTAAAATAAAATTTAATTCTATAAATTTGTTTATTTCTATAATAAAATTTAACCAAATTTTTTTTCACATTCAACATTAAATTTTGTTTAAACTAGAAAGTAGTACTGAATAACAGAAAAAACTAAGCTGCTAATAACTTTTACTATAAATTGAGATTTGTTAATCCCAACAAAGAAAATATTCAAATAAAGAATTGACATTTTTTATTTTACTAAAATTTTCAATATAGAGTCCAAAGATGTCTTTATATATTTCTTCTATCTGCACTACTTGCAAAAAGAAAACTCCTCATCACTTTCACCTCATTATTTATAATTGAATGGTTTAAATGTTTTTGCATAGGTATTTATACAATCGAATCAAATCAATTAATGTTTTTTAGAAAACATTTTTTGCTACCCAATTTGACATTGAAATCAAAAGAATACTTGTAACTTTTGTAGTATTTATTGAAATTAACTTAAACAAAGCTTTACATATAGATTAAAATGATTAGCATCCATCCTAAAAAAATTGTTAAGAAACTCTAAATTTCTGAGTAAATAGAGCCTATTTGAATTCTCAAAAAATGCGAAGTGCGCTTGTTAGTGCTTTAGATGTTAAGTTCCTAATGTTCTCCGTGTTTTTCTCACTTTTTTAGCTGCAAATTTTGAAAATTGTGAGTGTACTTTATTTTTGAAAATACAAGGCACATTTTATACTATTACAAGTGCATTTTGAAAGACATTTGATACAATTTTCTCATGGTATATTACATGTAATTGAATTTGAAGAAAAATCTTCTGCCACACAATCTGCATTCAAAATTTTCATTGTAAAATCCTAGTAACATCTGACTTTGGAGCCTTCTTGTATTTTCAATTTTTTTAATTAGGAGGTTTACTCATATCATTTGGAGCAAAATTTAAAGACCTTTTCAATAGTATATTTACATGATGGATTTGAAAGAAAATTGTTCCTATCAAAGTTTTGTACGGAGTTTGAATCCTTGTAGGCAATTGACATGGTCATCTTTTAGCCAATTCATCAAATATTAGAGAGAAAATCGGGTCTTAGGAAGGCCGCCAAAAAGTGACCAAACCAATCTATTAATAAAAAATAGGTAGCCTAACAAATCTAGGTGTAGTGTCAACTTGTGTGAATTTTACAAAGGGTGTTTGGACTCAAAAATGAGGGTGTAGTAAAGATATGTTTAATAATCACTGACATCAAATTACACTATGATTAATTGACAAACTAAACAAATTAAGCCAAATGAAGCGATTTTGAAGCTAGTTACCAAATAGAATAGAAATGTTGATGACTTTGGAATAACTTCACAAGCCATTTAGTTCAATGCGTTTGAAGTTGAGATGGAGAGATATTTTAAAAAGTGAGGTAGTAGTAGGTAAAACAATCCATGTGGAATATGTAAATTAGGATTAATAGGTGCACAATCGCTCATAGTTAAGTGAAAAGTAAGAATTATGTTGAAAGTCAAATTTCAGACCTCATTCTGGCATAGTATAATGAATTTGTTTTAGAAAGCTTCTAAAAAAAGTTGTATAATCAATCTAGTTTTCATCTCGAAAATCCTTTTGAAGTTTAGAGCCTCTAATAAAAAGTCATGGACAAAATTATGAGAGGGTGTTCATTAGATGGGATTCGGGGGGGCTGGAGGGCCGTTTCAGGCCCGTTCCCAGCTCCGTTCCCCCAGCCCCCATCGAACGCGGGTGTCAAATTTTATTTTTTTTCAAAAAATAAAAATAAAAAAAAATAAAATTTAAAGTTCTTAAAATGAGAAACAAAGTTAAATTTATTTTTTATTTATTTTTTAATTTTTAAAAAGGACGTGGCAGTCGTTCTGCCAGGTCAGCAGTGCATGGGAACGGCCTGTTTCGGCAGTTTCGACCAAATTCGGGGGCTGGGAACTCACAGCCCTCCCCGGTAGGGAAAACCCATCTAATGTGAAAATGTCAAAGAAATTTTTCCTTCCAACTCCTTTTAGAATTTTGTCCATAACTTTTTATTGAAGTCTCTAAATTTCAAACGGATTTTTTTACATAAAAATTATATTGATTCTACAACTTTATACAATAAAAAATTTGGTGGTAGATGTTAGAGGAATATTTTTGACATGTGTTTTTTCTTTCTCAACTTGGTAAGAGTACAAGGTATGCAATAATCTTGATTAAGGTGCATTACAATACCTTAACTTTGATTATTTAACACCTTGTACTCGGATTTTGAGCCACTCACAGTCATTCGACATTGCAACGTAAGGTGAGCCACAATATTGGAAAAATTAATCCTTAAGCAAAATTAAATGTAATCTTGGGATCCTTTCAGCTATTTTGGAGCAACCATCCAGAGGCCTGGGATTTTATCTAATGCCATGTGAATTCACGTCATAACATTTTTTACCTTGAACTATGAGGGCCCCCTTTTAACCTCAAGATAACCCAAATATTAAAGGTGAAGAGATTAATTGGGTTATCTTGAGGTTAAAAGGGGACCCTCAAAATTTTGTGTAAAAAGGGGAAATATTGTTAAGTAATTTAACCTCCAATGTGTGCATCTGGATTTTTTTTAACCCCTAAAGGTTTTTGACTATGTTTTCACCAAAACTGCTCCAAAACTGTCATTTGTAATACTAGTGCCAAATTTTAGAAAAAAAAACATTTTTGGACACTTGTAACCATAGGATCTTGTAGTAAACTTGTTTAAGAAGATGTGGAAAAAATTTCAGAATTTTCCACCAAGTGGATTGCAAGATAATAGCGTTTGAATTGACAAAAATCCTTTTTTTGTCCCTGCGAAAAAACAGGCAGCTGCCCTTCACAAGGTCACATTTGTATGAAAAAATGTCCAAAATGATGGTTACTCTTTGGTTTTATTCTTCAAGGCAAGTTGGCTACATGCTTGAAAATTTTCAGATCATTTGGAATTGTAAAACATATAAGAAAAAAATAGTAAGTAGGAAGAGGTAGAGAATGATTCAAAACACTAAATTGTCAAGAATTTATTTATGAAATTGAAAAATGCCAATCCCAACTATTGTAATGTTGTAATAAACAATCTACACCCAATTTTTTTATTTTTTTTCAAAAATATTGAAAATCGAGTTAAATAAAGGACTTCAAAGTTTATTTTAGAGTAGAGATTCCATAACTACCCTCAAACTAAGAATCCTCATAACTTTTGACTCATTGATCGGAATGGAATGATTCAAAGCCTCTCACGTACATATAAATCTAAAGAACCAATTTCAAATTCTAGTTTTTTTTAAAAGTGATTTTTAAAGAAGTTTTTTTTGCTGCCCCGGCTGCCCGCCAAACAATGAAAATGACATATCATGCAATAACTTTTTAACCATGTATTCAAAAGTTACGAAAATTGTTGGACCTTAAAGCTACTCCTTGGGCACATCTTATATGAAAATTTCAAAGAAAAAAAAGAAAAATTCCGGTCATAGTGAGCTGCCCAAAATCGCTATGTTGTCAAAAAACGGTGTTTGGTCCTTTAGGGGTTAATTCAATGATTCACACGGTAACAAAATAGATGATTGCCAAAGTCACCAACCTGACCTGTAAGAGTCATCCATCAGACACTTTGGGTCCTCGGCGTCCTTCAAGGGTTAAAAAAAGGAGTTAGTCCAGGTTCCACCTTGAGATTGAAAGCACTGCGGCCAAAGAGTGAACGCACTCATGCAAGACCCCAGCACGCGCCGGAGCTCCTTGTTTTCTACACTGAAAACCTGGCACGTGGCTCCCAGGTCCACCACTTCCTTTTCCTTTTTCTTTCAGTTTTGTTTGTTTCAGTTGTTCGCACACCCCCTGGTCCTCATTTTGTGCATTCATCAGTGTTGCCGCCTCTTGGGATTGCTGCAAACAGAAGCCGGAACTTGAGAGAGAGAAACCCATTCGAGGGTGAAGACTTTACTCATAGAACGCCCGAAGGCAGAATACACACCCGAAGGAAGGCCGAGTACACACCCGAAGGCAGGTTGCACACCCAAAGGCAGAAGCGAGGAAGGATCGCGCCCAGAGGCAAGGATGAAAGCAAGACAACAGAAAACACCCAGAGGCAAGAACTTTGACGAAGGCGGAACTTTGACGAAGGCGCCGCTCGTTCTCATCCAAGGTCGCTCTTTTGTCATCCAAGGCGCCTCTTTTATCATCTCCAAAGTGCCTCCTTTATCATTCATCCTCTCGTTCCCCCATCAGCAACCTAACGGAACGCTGTACCCAAGGACGCGTTCTTGGTCATACCGACTTCGGTCAGCAAATTTGACCAGCCAGGTCAACACTCGAGCCCACGGCACGAGACTGACTGCGTAGTGGAACTCAAGCTCCCAACCCCATATAAGGACCCACACTGGTCTCCACTCCCGTCATTCACAACTCATTAGCTTCAATTCATCAGTCTACCATTCTACCTCGCGTTCGAGTTAGCAGCCAAGATCAATCTCCAGTGAGCTCGAGTCCTGGCTTGAGTATTCTTGCAGAAGGGCAGTGCAAGTTCTGGTCCGTTCAGAGAACATCCCAGTTTCTAACTAAGTATATAAATTCGTAGGCAGACTTGACAGCAAACTTTAGCACTTGAGGTCTTGCCATGGGTGCGGAAGGTGATGGTGGCGGTTCGAAATGGAACCCGTCTTGCTACACTGGGGACTACGAAGAATGTGAAGGAGATGGCGGATCCTCGAGATGGAGGTCACCATCGCACCACGTCGAAGGCGATGGGGGCGCATCCCGATGGAGACCTCCATCACACAGTTGCGTCTGCAACGACGACTTTGAAGGAGATGGAGGATCCTCCAAGTGGAGACCCGGAAAGGGCTTCTGAAAGAATCCGAATAGAGTACTTACTTGGAGATCAAGTGACGAGATTCGATCCACGATTTTGTATATACTGTACACCGATCAATACAACCACCGATCGAGCAATGGTAGTCACTATATCCAGAGTGACCAGTTGCGCCAGCTAGATAAGCGGAGGCGATGGTTCAGAATCTCGAGAGAGTGTACTGTATATTTTTCTCAGAGGCTTCAGCAGATCTGCAAAATAATATTGGTGTCAAACTAGTTGACCCTATCATTCCAATATTCGGAATCCTAGATCATTCATACAACCATCCTTTGAGACCCCGTTCTGTAGAGCAGGGGCCTGGGGTACAGTAGCTGCCATTCTTTGGTCTGAGCCAATTCCTTGTTGGCGATGTAAAAAAGACCACAAAGTTAAGACAAATTTATCTTATCGCATCATCTTCTGATCAAAACTGTCTCTCTTGTACATGTATCAGACGACGAGATTGTCATGCCATGTGTACGTGTCCGGACCATATATTTAAAGTCAATTTGGATAAATTGGCGATATTCCAATATTTTGGCACGTTTCAGAAACACTGCACGCTAAACATAAATCCATACCTTTCCTAATTTGTGGCCTGAAATTAGACCTCTGTGAACATATACTTCACAATTCTTGACGCCAATTTAACGAAATTGCGGTTATATTTTGCACTTGCACTGTATGAAGCTAGTCTCAGTATGGTGAACGAAGCCACTGTGCGGCACAGTTGATAGGTACGGTTGTTGTCGGTATCAGTAAATTAAATCACTTAGCGTGGTACACACGCTGCACTTGCATTGTCTTGTCGATTGACTCGATTCACAACTTTAGTTCAACTAGACTGGGGGAGGGACTGACAGGCAGGCACGTACAGACAAGTGCATCGCCAGCCGAATCGTGACATGATGATGGAATTCTTAGATTTTATATGCAGGTGATAATATATTGTGCACATCATCTAAAGATATTCTGTTCAGGATCGGAAGATATAAGCACATTCATTTCGAGACATGCAATCACGTGATGATACGATGCACAGTTTCGGAAGGCAGCCAGGGCCTCACAGGCCAGGGAAACTGACAGCAAGTCTGTAACACCATATCTGTAAAGTTTGTAAAGTTGGTACCAGTGTAAAATCTAGATCAACTTTATCAGTTTGCAATGAAAACAAATTTTAATTCTGAAATTTATCTGGAGTTACATGCCGGTCAATCAAACATGTAAAGAAAGTACATGTTGGGAAGTTGTTCTTCCTTGCTCTAAGTCTGAAATTTCTCCACAAAAATGATATTTTTTGAGTTTTATTTCTAGTAATGAAATGATGTTCATCTACTCTTGTTTCAACTCCAATTTGAATTTTGAGAAAATTCCTAAAATTGAATATTCTATTGTAATTTGAACTTTGAGTTTATTTCCAATATCTACATCATTTTAATTATAGAATGAAACCGAAATTATGTTTATACTATGATGTTCTTCACTATGGTGAAATTTTCAGACGTTTTGAGATAATTTTCTATTCGATATGATTTTTCTTTACTTGTTCTTCAAAAATTCTAAAAAAACACAATTTTCAAAAAAAAAAAAATTGATTTTTTGTGAAGTAAATTTCATCTCTGGAAAGGAAAAAAAAAAAAGGTCTTTTCGATACTTCCTTGATCAATTCAAGGTAGATTTTGCATCCCTTTCGAGAATCCCACTCTAAGTATCAAATATGATTCAACTTTGTTTTCATTTCGAAAAACTGAAATGAATCATTTTACCACAGAAAGTTCACTACTTAATCATCATCAGAACTTATTTTGAACTGAAGCATGAATATAGCTTCAGTTTATTATGCCATATCTTCCTTCTAGTGTCAAGCTGTTACTCTATTAGTAAATCAGCCATCCTACTTACATAACAGAGCTAGATCATTCAATCAGTTTGATCAGATCATTTACTCCCAACAGATCACTCAATCCGATCAGAAAAATGCACTGGGAGTGAAAATTACCCCAAAGCTTTTAAGAAAGAAAGTATCCAAGTGTAACATAATCTGAATTATATGTAAGCACATGCATGATGTACTAGATCGCAGGCAGAGTAAGGTTACTTCTGAGTCCTGGCCGAAACCCTAAAACGTCAAAAAAAACAGTACTGAAACATCGATTTGAAAATATCAACCTCCTGCGACAAAAAATTCCAATAACTTGCACAAAAGAAACACCACAAAAAAAACAATGTGATTGCTTGATATGGCTGTCCTTCTCTTCAGACAACATAAATTTGCTTGGAAATCTTGAAAAAGAATTTTCCAGGAGGTGACGATCCTCACCTGTGCCCATACCAACCAGCATACCATTAGTTTGCTACTTGATGTACACGAGGTGTCTACAGATCGTCACTACTTGTTATTGTAATTCACCTGAAAAAAACTTTCATACTACTCAAAAACCAACGTTAGAAACGTTAATATGAAGTTGTCATACAAGTTAACTTTGGAAATCATAACACCTGTTGGCCGCTGATTTGTGAGCCTAGCACCATTGCAACCAAACCGTGAAGCTCAAACACCCAAGCGTTGCTGCAAACAAGCTTTCTCAAGCAAGTTTACACAAAAGCAACAGTAACCCAGTCTATCACTTTGAACAGGTCGCAAGTAAGGACCAGATTTCTGAACTTTATTACTCTGGGCCAAATTTCAAGCATTAGCAGAAGACTAGCTGAAGGGCGGCAATTCTCATGTCGCAACAATTAAATTTCCCACCAGACACACTGTTAACTTTCTTAATTAAGGTACAAGCTCCAAACAAGCCGTCATTTTATTCTTTTAATCTTGCTAATTATGCTTTAATACACAACCCAGAGGCTCATCAAAAGACTGTGTATGTGAGCTGGCTAGTTCAGGTCGTTTATAACCTGTCATCATTATTTGAGCAGGTTATTAACAATAATGTGCCAGGCAGCTTATACGCCAATTTGAAAATAACCTTTTTCTGGAACATCCCATGAACTGGGCACTTATCTAGCTTTCTTCTCTTTTTCCCAAGTTTTGCTTAATATTTGACAAATCACGTTTGTTATCATTATACAACCACTCTAATCAAGAGCCAGTGAACTAAAGCTTATATTATCAAATATACTACTATATCCATTTGTCAAGGCAATAGTGGCTATACTTGTATATAAATATCAGACCTACACACATTTATATCAAAGTGTCTACAGAAAAGTTTCACATGATCACATTTTTTATGATCAAAGCTTTTCACACAATCATACATTTTAGAGCTTTACTCAAGAAATATGACTATTTCATATAAAATCATCCCAAGCTCAATACACATTATCAAAGTAGCATTTTTGTGGAATCAAACTTGAACCAAAAAAATATAGTATTTGTAAGTAAATCCCCCAAAAAACTCCGAGAGGTCCAGGGCCTCACCTGCACCCATACAATCCAACAAACACAAAGTTGGTTAGAATGTGCATGCGAGGTGTCTTAAGCCCAAGGACGCTTGTTATCGCCATCACACGAAGCATTTTAGATCAAAAAATCATACAAATACAACACAGCAATCAAAACCAGATCAAAACCTGAGAGGAAGAAGTGTTAGATTGTGATGATGCCATAGTTCCTCCCCGTAATCCTAATCCCAATCACAGCTTGTGACACTAGGAATATTTTCCAAGGAACAGCCACTAAGCTCCACAGCACAGCACACTCACTGAGGCGTAAGTGCAAAACCTAAGCACTTTCTCCTTAGCAACCCGTAAGGACTTAAGCTGTCGTTTAAGCTCTAGTCTAACACCCAAATTAGGCTGTCAAATCTAATCAGCCCAGTGTGAATTTATTTGGGTCAGTTCCCAAGCTCTAGAAGTTCCCAAGGGAGCTTAACGGAACCTTCATCCCAATCACTGCCCATCAGCAGCCAAGGCTATGAATTCATTTTGGCGGTCATGGGTCCATTCAATTAGAGGCGCCAAATCAAGCCTCTGTACTCAGCTTGATTAAGCTAAATCAGCTTGCTTCCTTGCTCATTTACTGATATGCTGAACTGGTATGTTATCATGATGTCTGCTACATCTGTTTCGTAGTTAATTTAGACCGGGTACTCTGTCTATTTGGGCCAGTAAACTACACATTCTGACTCATCTTTTAAGTGTTAGTATCCATTATTTCAAGAAATAAATGTCTAAGCACTTCAATCACAAAAATGGGATATTAAATAAACTCCCCCACAAAATCTGTATATTCAGTTATCTTTGATAACTTACTGAAGTACGGGTGGGTGGGTGGGATCTATTTTGGCAAAATTATTATTGAGAACTAGTTATTTGCATGAAATATATTCTCATATGCATACACATCTCCTCCTCTGTCCTCTGTATACCAACTCTTAGCAGCATTCATTGGTATGGTCTAGAATTGCGTTCATGGCGTCAATCTGGCCGCTAAAGCTTAAAGAAGAATTCTGGAAAAAAGGAAAAAAGAAAAAAGAAAAAATCCCGCCTCCGCCCCTGGGAATGCCGGACCTCAGTAAGAGTACCTGATGTACCCTCTTACTGAGGGGCACACCAGGCATCTTATGCTCTGAAAACAGTATATGTGTCTGTATTAATTCAGAGTGCAAAATCAATTTTCTTCTTCTATCGACTACTTAAGCAAAGAGTTGCAGGTTATATCAACACTACCTGAGGTTAGTGCATAATTGCTGAATGTCGAATTTCACCCCTGGGAAGAGGTTCTTGTTGAGAAACTCCAATATAGTTTTTCTCAATCTGGGTTCATAGAATCCATTACCCACCAGGGTTCGGATCAATGTCTGTATCTCCACAGTCGCTGCTTCCACTGAACTGGATAGATATAAAATGGGTACGCTTTGAGAAATAGCGATACTATATGATTGCTTTATAGGTCTATTAGATTGGAACTTGATGTATTGAGTATAAGCAAATGGCAGTGCTCGTCGCTTATCATATTTGCATGTTTTATACTGCACTGGATCAGATTCAGAGACTATGATCTCCAAATTCATAAAATTTGCTTGAATGCCTTTCCATGGTTCCTTTTCTGAAAATTTGGCAACCTCACTTTTGATCTCCAACACATTTAGTGGGTAGATCCAGTAGGGATTCGTTGGAGTACGTTCCTGTGTAGGCGACAGAAACTCCAAAGGGCGGTCGGAATTGATCCAGCACAAGTCATCGATGAATCTGAATGCAAACTGAAATTTTTTCAGTAGATCATTCCTCCCGAGTCTAGCTAATCGTTGAATGAAGGAAATTTCATAATGTAACAAGTAAATGTTACACCATAATGGTGAACATGAAAATCCCATTGGGATGCCGAGTTGCTGTTTCCATACTCTGTCACCCAGAGCCACGTAACAATTGGTCATTAGCCAACGGTGTAATTCAATTACCTTAGCTTCTGATAAAGCAAACCAGGAGCCATATGCAGGGCATGATGCACTCCATGTTGCCTTAGCTGCTTTTCCCTCAGAATCCACTCTGATCCAAATTTTTGGACAAGATCGAGGGTGTACACTTTTTGCTTGTTGAAAGCCAATCTTTACAATGTGTGAGACAGCATCGATCAGATTGTCTGATCCACTCAGTGGGATAGTTTCATAGCACCTGGTAATGTCTGCCACAAAAACATCGTAAATTTTTTCTGGCATATTGAGCGCTACCTCAATGGATGAGTTAACTAGCCAGAATAGAGAAGTGTTAACTCGAAGGAAATTTTCATATCCACGTACCGTCTTTTTTGCCCAGTCTTTGACATAATCTAAGATGGACATTGTTGCCAACGTAAGCATATGAGCCAAATTCGAGAATATAGTTTGAAAAGCATTCGTCAACCAACGATACTTGCCTTTGTGATATTTAAATGTCGACATAAGATATGGTAATGAGAAGGACGAAATACTGAGTTGTGGTACAATCTCAGCAATTTCTCTTGAAGCCTGATCGAGGACATTGGTTGGTAGTTTCCATCCGGCTTCGTCTTTGCACGGTATAAAATCTGGACCAGAAAGTCTTTCAAAGGCCAGCAACCGTATGTGCTTGATACATATAAAACACATGTTGTTTGCGGCTTTATCCAATCTAGAGCAGTATAGATTTGCTGTAATCCATTTGATTTCATCTTTGACTGCTTTATCCTGTAGCAAGTCACGGCCTGAGAACCGTAGACCTGCTTTGTTTGTCCTGGACGCAACCTTAAGCTGTTCAAGGCAGGTAGATCGTATCCATTCTGATGCTTCAGCTACCGGTAGGCCTTTACTTTCAAGATCTAGGATCGTTACAAGTTGCGAAAATGCATCAAGGATAGTAGCAATACTTACAGCAATCCGGGTTGGTTTCATAGGGATGTGATTCAGTCCCATTGCGACTGCATGTCGGAGATCCCGATTCTGGATCAAGTCGACATTCACCGTCCTGACATGTGCCTGTGCAGGTACAATGCTGCCTCCTTCGCAGGTTGTTAGCGAGTCCAAGAACTTAAGGAGCCGCTTTGCTTTTAGACACATGCATTTCTCATTGACATCAAGCAAATGAATAAACGAAAATTTCTTAAAAACCTCCGCCGGCCTGTAAAAAACCGATGCCAGGTTATCATGGTACTTCCACGCAAACATAACGTCTGCTAGTAATGGTACCTCAAGCTCCAAACCAAATCTAACCAAGCAATCAGAAAAAACTTGTCGTATTTTAATCCACTCTAAAGCTCGACATGGGTATGTGATAATGATATAGCCAATCGGCCTTCTTGTATTCACTCTCTGAAGGACAGATCGACCAAGTCGATCGGTATACAAGACCCTGCGGATCTCTGTATCACAACCAACAATGTAGATTAACCTCAGCAGATTCTAGTAATCCATTTATCTAGTCATCAGTAAAGCTAAGGATTCTGCCTTTGATCGGGGACTGATTTATCTCTTCAATAGTCACTGAACTACTTGGCCTAGTTACTCTGCTCGAAGGTGCATTGGAGCTGCCTCCGATAGTGTCTGAAAACACTGTGAAATGTTCTGAGCGAGGCGTTGCCGGGAAATATTGGAATGGGGAGTTGTTTGGTGGAGCATACCGTCGATGTAGGTTAGAATTCCCTCGTCCACTGTTACCCCTGCCACGAGCTGGCATGCCACGACCACGTCCTTGATATCCAGCTGAATTAGCCTGGCGGTTATTGGAAGGTGGCGTGTTTAGATTTATTCTCTGCTTTTTTGTCGGAGGCGCACTACTTGGCGTACCAGGATTAGCCATCGAGAACGCTGCAGGTTTGAGCAGTCGTTCGATCTTCCTAGGACCCGGTAGATCAGGCAAATCACCCAAAATTCTACCAGTCGGGTTTGCTGCGAATTGAACCGCTGCTTGGCACATCCAAGATCGAGAAAAGGCAAAGGACATTTGGCACTTGATTGCTGTTCGTCCAGCTCCTTGCATCCAGATAAGGTAAGCTACAAATTTAGCTTTAAGCGATGGAAAATTTGCATCGGGAAAAAACTTCTCGAGGTGGTTGATCATGTACCAACATGCATGGTCCCACCAAATGAAAGACCCATTGCAGCCAGTATTGGACTTGGGGTGACATGCACACCGCATATAGGGTCTGTAAACATTCCACATCTCTTGTGGGTGTTTCTCCCTTCGGTCATTAGCTGTTGGCACGTCAAGCTTAATGTGAAGCTTTACATTTGTGACTGTGCACTTGCCATGGTCAAAGCCGTATAATGCAAAGGCATTAGTAATATTCTGACCATTAGAGATCAACTGCTTATTCTGCAAGGCAGCTTGTCTACACTCATCTATTTCAGCTTTAGACAGACCTGCCCAAATACGCCATGTGGAATTTAAGATTGGAGCTAATGAGTTAACATTTCCAATCGCCCAAACTCTGTGATTTTTCCCGGACACCTGATCCTCAATGGTTCGTTGCGGGACGAACGGGACAGCCAAGTGGCGACCAGAGGAAACAAGCAGCTCTTGTTCTTTCTCTATCTGGGTGGATACTATGCTCTCCTGGAAATCTTCTAGTGCAGCCTTGTGTGCATCGTCAATGCACAAGTTTGCAAGAAAAGGGTGACTGAACATACCCGTTTCTGGCATAGCAAGTTGGGAGCTCGAAATACACGTATCGTCAGCCATATTGTTAGCATGACGTATCGCTACTTCAACCACCGTGGTATTCTTCTTAGCTGCCTCAAGGTCAGCTTCATCTTGCATTAAAATGTCGTGTAAGACTCCATGCATTTCCTGTAGCCTAGTCATCGCCTTATTTAAGTCGGTATTGGCACACTCAAAGACTCGAGTCCACTGGGACAGGTCTAGGACCGTGAGTAAGAGTGGCGGCTCACCGTCATCTCCTGCTGCTGCGATGGCTGCAAGGTCTGTGTCCTGCACAAATTTGTGTACCTCTGTTGGGTTGATCGACACTAATGTCGCTTGTATTCCTGCAACCTGTGGTGGTAGAGGTTCCCGATAGCCTAGTGCTTGAAGTTCCTGGTGCCAAGTTGGACCGGCCTTCCCCATCTGTCCATATCAGTTTGTCAATATTTGACAGCATCAAACTTATTCAATCAAGAAAAAAATCAGATAAGTGAAGGTGCCTCACCAGCACCGAATGGATCGAGTTTAAAAAAACCTTTTTCTGGAACATCCCATGAACTGGGCACTTATCTAGCTTTCTTCTCTTTTTCCCAAGTTTTGCTTAATATTTGACAAATCACGTTTGTTATCATTATACAACCACTCTAATCAAGAGCCAGTGAACTAAAGCTTATATTATCAAATATACTACTATATCCATTTGTCAAGGCAATAGTGGCTATACTTGTATATAAATATCAGACCTACACACATTTATATCAAAGTGTCTACAGAAAAGTTTCACATGATCACATTTTTTATGATCAAAGCTTTTCACACAATCATACATTTTAGAGCTTTACTCAAGAAATATGACTATTTCATATAAAATCATCCCAAGCTCAATACACATTATCAAAGTAGCATTTTTGTGGAATCAAACTTGAACCAAAAAAATATAGTATTTGTAAGTAAATCCCCCAAAAAACTCCGAGAGGTCCAGGGCCTCACCTGCACCCATACAATCCAACAAACACAAAGTTGGTTAGAATGTGCATGCGAGGTGTCTTAAGCCCAAGGACGCTTGTTATCGCCATCACACGAAGCATTTTAGATCAAAAAATCATACAAATACAACACAGCAATCAAAACCAGATCAAAACCTGAGAGGAAGAAGTGTTAGATTGTGATGATGCCATAGTTCCTCCCCGTAATCCTAATCCCAATCACAGCTTGTGACACTAGGAATATTTTCCAAGGAACAGCCACTAAGCTCCACAGCACAGCACACTCACTGAGGCGTAAGTGCAAAACCTAAGCACTTTCTCCTTAGCAACCCGTAAGGACTTAAGCTGTCGTTTAAGCTCTAGTCTAACACCCAAATTAGGCTGTCAAATCTAATCAGCCCAGTGTGAATTTATTTGGGTCAGTTCCCAAGCTCTAGAAGTTCCCAAGGGAGCTTAACGGAACCTTCATCCCAATCACTGCCCATCAGCAGCCAAGGCTATGAATTCATTTTGGCGGTCATGGGTCCATTCAATTAGAGGCGCCAAATCAAGCCTCTGTACTCAGCTTGATTAAGCTAAATCAGCTTGCTTCCTTGCTCATTTACTGATATGCTGAACTGGTATGTTATCATGATGTCTGCTACATCTGTTTCGTAGTTAATTTAGACCGGGTACTCTGTCTATTTGGGCCAGTAAACTACACATTCTGACTCATCTTTTAAGTGTTAGTATCCATTATTTCAAGAAATAAATGTCTAAGCACTTCAATCACAAAAATGGGATATTAAATAAACTCCCCCACAAAATCTGTATATTCAGTTATCTTTGATAACTTACTGAAGTACGGGTGGGTGGGTGGGATCTATTTTGGCAAAATTATTATTGAGAACTAGTTATTTGCAT